>CANXYC010808576.1:0-20577 GCA_948193065.1 Aleurites moluccanus
AACATATATATGTATGAATGGTTATTACCTAAATCTATGAAATGAATATTTTAATGATAAATATATACTTGATGTAAATATGAAATGTGTATGAGATCCAGGATATGAGAGTTCTATGGGTTTATGGTGGCCTTAAGCCTACCCTTGCCCTAGGACTGTCATACCACTGGAGTCTGGGTGTGACAACAGGCGTATATTTATCCTTCACAGACGTGAATTCGTTCTTCATGAGAGTAAATTCGTTCTTCACGGGCGTGAGACTTCGAGCTCTATATATTGAAGTCATTTTTCATATTTTTTAACTGGAAACCAAGTTTCATTTTCTTCTTTTTCTCATTTCTTTCCTTTGCTCAACTAGCCTTATTGCTCTTTAATCATCCAAATAGTTATTTTCTTCAAGGATTCTTCATGGGAAACATATTGTAAAGCATCAAACATATTGTAAGGACTCAAATCACTTTAAGGGCATTCTTTCTCAAGAAATCTCTTTCTAGGGTTTTGAATGTAAATCCTAAATCTTGTTTTTATAGTTGTTTATGGGTTATGGCATTGTTAGATTAATTGTTTATAGGTTGTAGGTAGTCTTTTATGAGCATTTATTGCCATTGATTATGGTTGATATGGGAATGAGATTTAATGGTTTTGTGTGAATAGTAAGGTGAATAGTAATTCTTAATTTAATGGTTTGATTGGTATTAGAAATCAATTTATTGAGTACTAAGGAGTATAGAATCCTAGAATTCTTTGTATATTGGTTTTGGGGAAGGAAACCCTAATTGACCTATTTTTGGGAATTTATTGTTTTAGGCTTGCTGAACCCAAGGACCTAAAGATTGTTGATTAAGGTGATAGTGGAACTAATTGCTTTGGATTGAGGTAAGTTATGGAATGATTTATTCTTTGTTATGAAATCCACATTTGTTAATATTGTACTTGAATGAAGTTGAGTCATTATTCTTAGACTAAATTTAATATTGAGTATTATTATTAATTTGATATCATAATGCCTTAGACCATCATTGAACTTTGTTACCTTTGAAAGACCATTTGGGTCATATGCAATTATTGAAAACCTATTGAATATTGTTAATGATATTGACAATGTGAGGTCTCTAAACCCACCCATTATTCATTGTATTGATTGTATGGCTATTGACGATTTAGAACGCCTTCCCAATGAGGAAAAATCATTGGACTATGTGCACCAGTGACCTAGCTGATAAGGTCAAATTGTATCAATGACTTTACCTAAGGGAGGCCTATCGGCCATAAGACGTATGTTCTGATCAAGCATACGTATGGTTTGAGATCGTAGTATCTCGATGGATTGATGGTTATTTTATCGTCACATTTATGGGTGCCATTTCTTTGTAGGCATATAAATATATATCATTGAATGTATTCTTATTGTTCATAAACCATTATTACTATTGTTATATATATATATTGAATTCGATCTAGTCTTGATTTATCAACGTGAACTACTAAGTATTATTGCATCTCCATAACTTATTGAGTTTTTAACTCATTCATTTTCTTTTATTATGGGTTTCAAGTGATAGAGAACCTGTTGATATGATAGACGGAGTTTCTCTCTCCAAGAAGCTAATGTATTGATTCGATAATCATTTGATGTTTTGTATTATTTTGGAATACTAATCATAGTGGCTTCATAGATTGAATTATATTAGATAGAGATATGATTGAGCTCATTGGTAATCTTTGTTCCTTATGAATGATGGTATTTTGTCTTTTGATCGATAAGGAACAAGTGATATTGTGTTAATGGATTATCTATCTATCAAAGTATATTGCATGGTTATAGAATGTTATTGATGAATGTTGATCTAGGTTTAGGTTCTGCTAGTTTATAGTGGCCTTAAGCTTATCCTTGCCCTAGGACTGTCACACTTTTGGTTTTGTAGTGTGACAAAGGTAGTATAAAAAATATAGATTTAATTTATAGATAGATAGATAGATATGCAAGTTCACGAGCATAAGTGTGATTGAATAAGTAAACTACGGAGCATAGGATTCATGTCTTATCATTGTTTTATATTCCTTTGGTATAGATTTGCATTTGTCGTTATGTTATGAATCTAAGTGGTTTGCTTTCCTTTATCAATATCGAGATGCTTCCGAGGAGAGGTAGAGGTCGTGGGCGTGAACGAGGTCACCTTAGAAGGGAAGATCCTTTAAAGAAAGGTTCTGTAGGCAGTGTTGAAGAGAGAGTGGTTCCTCCACCTGCACCTTAGATGGATGCTGCTGTGGCATAAAGATTTGATCATATGCAACAGTATTATGAGAGATTGGAAGCGCTTATCACACAGCGATTGCATCAGCCAATTCCTCCAGCACTGTTCCACCAGTGGTTCCTCCACCACCACCTTTTGTGCCATAGGTTGAGGAGGCTTCTTTTGAGAAGTTTATGAAACTCAAGCTTTCGGAGTATAGGGGAGATGTGGATCCCATTGATTTCCTCGAGATAATAGATGATAAGGTTCAACTTTTGAGGATACCAGATATAAGCGCAGTGGAGTTTGTGGGACACTTGATGTGGAATGATGCCCTAAATTAGTAAAAGAGAAGTGTGACTGGATTACTCTGGGCCAATATGGATATTACTTAGGAGCAGTTTAAGATAATGGTTCTGGATGAGTTTCTTCAAGAAAGTGTGATAGAGTCTAAAGCTGTAGAGTCTGAAAGGCTGGTTCAAACTATGGAAATGAGCGTATCGGAGTACTCTAGGAGGTTCAGTCAGCTCAGTAAATATGCTCCAGCATTGGTTTCTACAGAGGTTGTTTAGATTCAGCACTTCAGGAGAGGTTTGATTCCTCCATTTGTTTCATGTGCTAGCTGCTCATGAGTTTGACTCATATTCCAGACTGGTGGATAAGGCCAGAATGATTGAGAATCGAGAAATGGAACTGAAAGCAGAAAGAGAGCAGAAGAAGAAGGCTAGAGTTAAGGGTTCCTCTAGGCCTAACAGGGATAGCAGTGGAGTGAGGAGCATGGATATTTTGAGGCAGTCTACTCCTCAGAGTAGGTTCAAAGGACAGCCAGAAAGATCACAGTTCATGCTCAATCCTTCTAGATCTGCTTCACAGATGTACAAGGGCACAACTAGTTCTGCACCTTCGAGGAGTAATTTTCAGTGTCCTGCTTGTGGGAAGAGACATTTAGGACTATGTCATGTTGAGATAGGGGCTTATTTCCACTATGGACAGCTTGGACACTTTGTGAAGGATTGCCCACCGACAATGACTACCATGAGACCACCATCTTTGCAGTCTACAGTTTAGATAGAGAGATTGGGAAGCAGTACTACTCAAGCTGGGGTAGGCCGAGGATATGGCAGAGGTACAAAAGCGGGTTGAGGATCAGGTTCATCTGCGATTCAAGCTTCAAGTCAAATTTCTTTGGGTAGAAGGAGAGGGAGAGTTTTTGCACTCAATCAACAGGAGGTCCAAGCCTCTAATGCAGTTGTCATAAGTATTCTTTCTATTCAAGCTCAGAATGCAAGAGTATTGTTTGATTCAGGAGCATCTCATTCTTTCATATCATCTTGCTTTGCTAAGAAGTTATGCATATTGTGTGAGTTGCTTGATGATGTGATGGTTGTGTCCACTCCCTTAGAGGAGAAGATTGAGGTTCAAAATTTCTATCCTGTATGTGTTGTTAGTATTGATGGAAAAAGTTTAGAGGTAGACTTGATCGAATTGCCAGTGTTAGAGTTCAATGTTATTTTGGGCATGGATTGGTTGTCCAAGTATTTTGTAACCATAGATTACAATCAGAAGAAGATAGTCTGCAAACCACCTGAGAGTGAGGAGTTTGAATTTCAAGGGGAAAGAAGTGAAGTACCCTATAATGTGATATTTGACATTGGGGCGAGGTGTAGGAAATCAAAACCAGAAAAGCAGTTGAATAAAAATATTTATTTGATTTCCTCCAGGATCTATATGAAGATCCAGATCAGAAGGTTAGGGTTTATACCTTTGTTTGATGATTCGACTACAAGGTTCGATTCTGAGTCAGGAGTAAAAGTTTTGTCGCCTTCTGCCTCTACGGTATCCACACGAATGGATCGTCCCTCCTTTGATTCGTCTCACGAACAAGAAGAATATCTCTGAGATGTTTTGCTAGATACGTTTAAGAGAATTAGGATTAGGGTTCAATTTCATTTTTTCTTTTCTGAAAAACAGCAGAAAAATATGTATAACCTAAAATTAACATCACATGGATATTTATAGACATTTAACCCTAGCATTAGGTCAACTAATAAAATCCTAATTCGCCCCATCTAACTTGGGCTTGGATTTTGGGCTTATATTAGTTCTTAGTTAAACCATTTAGCCTAATGCTTATTTTTTTAATCAATCTCATGAATTAAAATTCCTATTATTGATCCAATCTAAATGTGTGACCCTATAGGTTCCCATAACATTAGCAGTGACATAAAATCATATTTTATATCACAAGCAGTGAATGGTGTCTAGCAACACATCAATGCTACCTAAGTCACGAGAATGACAATGACTCGACATAACCTTTCTTGTGATAAAATTACCAAGTAATTAAATCCTTTATCCTAGATGTCTCAATTGAACACAAGTCACGGAATATGTCATACTCGCATAGTTCAATCTTTATATTTTTGATACCTAAGTAGACTCCTAAATCAAATCACATCAATATCACATATCGACTCATTTGAGCATGGCCATGCATTTTAGGTCTCACTCAATCAAAGGGCCCAAAGACATCACTCCTGTTGTATAGGAGAGACAAATCCTATCTTGATCACTTGACATCCCTCTACATAATTTGTGGCATATCTAATTACTATTTTTATAGTACATCCCGTTACGGAAGACATTTAACAGTATCAAGATATACAACTCCTTATGTTGGGATCTTTGATGATCACAAGTCAAAGGATCATACTATTATTATCACTATAAGAAATACTTATGACACTCATACAACAATCCATGTAGTATTCTCATGATGGGTTAATCTAGTACATAGTTCTCCAACATATACTTATGTGTTGACTTGATATCTCATATCCATGACCATTGTCATTAGTCACTACATATACTAGTCTCGACATATTATTGATATCCCATTTCATAATAATACTTGACTATAGATGATTTTAGAATATCTTATTCTAGGGACGTTATTATAATAATTTATATTACGCAGTTATTCAAATAATCATAATAATGAAAGCCATAAATATATAAATCATGATATAAAATGTACCAAAAATAATCATTTGATGATTGGTCTTTAGGCATAAATCCAGCACGAGGAGGATGCTAAGAAAGCGTTGCCAAGGTTACTTGGCATATGTTCGTGATACTCAGAATGAGGTGAAGGGATTGGAGCAGATTCCAATTGTAAATGAGTATTCAGATGTCTTTCATGAAGAATTGATAGGTTTACCGCTGGAGAGGGAGATTGAATTCAATATTGAGTTATTGCTTAGAACAAATCTAATCTCCATACCTCCCTATCTCATGGCACTAACAGAATTGAGAGAGTTAAAGGTGCAACTACAGGATTTGCTTGACAAAGGGTTCATTAGACCTAGTAGCTCTCTATGGGGTACACCAGTGTTATTTGTCAAGAAAAAGGACAGTTCTATGTGGTTGTGCATTGATTACCGACAGCTTAATAAGATGACTGCTTCAAATAAGTATCTATTACCTATAATTGATGATTTGTTTGATCAGTTATAAGGGACAAGTTATTTTTCTAAGGTCGACTTGAGGTCGGGTTATCACTAGTTGAGGATTCAGAAGGAAGATGTGTCTAATACAGTGTTTCGGACATGATATGGCCACTAAGAGTTCTTGGTGTTGTTATTTGGCTTAACAAATGCACCAGCTGCATTTATGAATTTGATGAATAGGGTGTTCAAGTAATTCTTGGACAAGTTTGTCATTATTTTCATTGACGACATACTTTTGTATTCCAAGAGTAAGGAGGAGTATGAAGAACATCTTCGGATTGTATTGCAGACCTTAAAGGAGCATCAGTTGTTTGCCAAGTTCTCCAAATGCGAGTTTTGGTTGGATAGTGTTTGCTTCTTGGGGCATGTAATAAGTAAGGAAGGACTTAAGGTCAATCCAAGGAAAGTTGATGCGATCCTTAATTGGCCTAGACCTACGAATGTGTCAGAGATTCGGAGTTTTTTGGGTTTGGCAGGATATTATAGAAGATTTGTGCAGGATTTCTCCAAGATTGCAGCTCCATTATCTAGGCTCACTTAGAAGCAGATGAAATTTGTATGAACAGATGACTATAAAGGAAGCTTTCATATGCTTAAGACTCATCTCACGACTGCACCTATCCTAGCTTTACCATCTGGTGAAGAAGGATATGTTGTGTATTGTGATGCTTCTAGAATGGGACTTGGGTGTCTGTCGATGCATAATGGAAAGTTAATAGCTTATGCTTCGAGGCAGTTGAGGAAGCATGAGAAGAATTACCCAACTCATGATATAGAGATGGCAACTGTAGTTTTTGCATTAAAGATATGGAGACACTATTTATACGGAGAGAAGTGTGAGATCTTCACTGACCACAAAAGTTTAAAGTACATCTTCCAGCAAAAGGATTTGAACCTTAGGCAAAGGCAATGGATGGAGTTGATTAAGGATTGTGATTGTGATATATTGTATCATCCTGGAAGGGCGAATGTGGTAGCAGATGCTTGTGTAGCTCACATTCAAGTACATAGAAGGTCATTAATCAAAGAGTTACATGGATTGCATAATTTGGGGATTCGATTTGGCTTATCAGATACAAGAGTGCTTTTGGCACATTTTCAAGTTAAGCCACTTCTCATTGATAATATCAAAGAAGCACAAGATAGAGATCCTAGATTGGTTAAACTCAAGGGTGATGTGGAAGCTGAGAAAGCTCCAAGATTTGCTGTTGTGGATGGTGTTGTTAAGCATGGTGACTGTTTATGTGTTTCTAATGTGGATGGATTGAGAGAGTCGATATTGAGGGAGGCATATCATGTTGCTTATAATGTGCATCCAGGTGCGACTAAGATGTATCATGACATCAATGGATTGTATTGTTGGAGTGGAATGAAGAATGATGTAGCTGAGTTTGTGGCAAGATGTTTGACTTGCTAGCAAGTGAATATTGAACACCAGAAGCCTTCTAGATTGCTTTAATAGCTACCATTGCCAGAATGGAAATAGGAGAGAGTTACTATGGATTTTGTGGTCAGGTTGCCAAAGACTTCAAGAGGCCATGACTCGATATGGGTGATAGTGGATAGATTGACTAAGTCTTCTCACTTTCTGCTAGTTAAGACTACTTATTCGACTTCTCAGTATGCACAAATATATGTTGATGAGATAATAAGATTGCATGGAGTTCCAATTTTGATCATATAGGATAGAGACACTCAATTTACATCAAGATTTTAGAAGAAACTTCAAGAGTCTTTGGGCAGTTAATTAGACTTTAGCATAGCTTTCCATCCTCAGACTGATGGACAATAAAAAAGGACTATACAGTCTCTAGAGGACATGCTAAGGATGTGCATTCTAGATTTTGGAGGTAATTGGGACAAGTACTTGCTTTTGATTGAGTTTGCCTACAACAACAACTGCCATTCGACCATTTAGATGGCACCTTATGAGGCTTTGTATGGTAGGAAGTGTAGATCTCCTTTGTGTTGGGATGAAGTGGGTGAGAAGAGCATTGAAGGTCCTGAATTGGTTAAGCTTACAACAGAGAAAGTGCCTATCATCAAGAAGAGGTTGAAGATAGCTTTCAGTTGCCACAAGAGCTATGCCGATCTAAAGAGAAAGGATGTTCACTTTGCCATTGGAGACATGGTTTTCTTAAGGGTCTCGCCAGTGAAAGGAGTCCTAAGATTTGGCAAGAAGGGTAAATTATCTCCAAGGTGTGAACACTCATTTTTTGCACCATCAGACTCATGCCAACCCGAACGGCACTCCCCGGAACTAAACCCATGCTCAAACGGACTCAGAACAGCTTCAGAATGAAATTAGGGCACAGGTGCCGCCCTCCAGGCGTAGCATTGCCGCCAGAGAGAGGTGGCGAGCGGCAACTACCATGCTTAGGGGCGACAGCATGGCTCCTTGCCACTACTGCCGCCCTCGTTCACATCCTATGTCGCCAAGGTACCCCGACGGTGCCGCCATCCCATCCCGACGGCAACTGTTCGTCTTGCAGACGGCAACGATGTTCTGGACACTTTTCTTCCAAATCCCACATTGAAAAATGATGGGATTCGGCCCCCCAATCTCCTATTATAAATAGAGAGCCTCCCCCCACCTTCCAGGACAGAAAAACAGACAAGGACTTACGAAAACAAGGAAAAGAAGACAAGAAATCGTTTACTTTATTAGATTTTGTCTTTTTTCCTTTTCAAGTGATATTTTCTCTTTTTTTTAGATCTCTTTAAAATTAAAGAGTTGCTACTAGGGGCGTGTTGAGCCTCAAAGTGATATTTTTTCCAAGCAAGGTCCCACTGCCGGTTTGTTTTCTTAAGAGTTAAGAAGGCATAAAAGCTAGGGCAAAGGTAGGGTCTCCTAACTCATCTTCTTTATTTTGGTAGAGCATTAAAATAAAGAATTAAAACATGATAAATTGGGCATAAAATCAACCTCCTTCGCAAGAAGGAAGAATTGCATGGGTTTTGATTCCCATTCGATGGGATACGCAGGCAAACTATATGAAAGCTTCAAATCCAAAAAAGACAAAAACCATCTCTTTTTCTTTAATTATTTGCTTAACTTTATTTATTAAATGCATTCTTTGGGAAATGTGTGATCAACCTAGAACCCATAAGGGCTAGAGTTGATATCCCCTATTTTGAGATTTTGAGGTGTAATAATTTCCTTTTATCGCTTTCTTTTAATTGTTTTATTTGATTGATTACATTTCAAATGTTCATCCATTTATCTACTTGTTCATGCATCTTACATATCATTCTTTAATTGCTCATGAAAATCATTTTAAATCAAGGTTAAAATTAAAAGCCAAGTTCAACCGAAAACTTAGTCCCCGAATCCTCTTTGGTTTCAAAGACTAGTGCATTTTTTTTTCCTTTGGGATAAAATTGGAGTCAAAATGGGTTTTTCCCTTAAATTTTTCCAACAAAAATAACTTAAGTTGGCGACTTCAAAAATCAAAATCGTTTTCAAATGAAAGGCACTAAGGTCGTCTCCTCCGTGAGAAATTACCCCAAATGAGCACTCCGATGCCCAACGCTCCTTTTCTTTCCAAAAAGCGAGCCCGGACGAGCGGTGCTCGGGCGAGGCCTCACAGTTGGCAACTTCACTGGGGATAAAATTTTTCAAAAGTTAAAGAGGACTACTAATTAGTTGAAAATCTTTTTCAAAAGTGACTTTTTACTTGGCTTTTAGTTTAACCTTGATTTTCATACATCACTACATTACCATTTACGAAATTCAACCTTTGGATAGCGAGTAGCATTGATCCGACAACTCTCTTTGAGTATGTTGGGAGATAGCGAAAGCATCCAGCCCGCGACAAATCTTCAAATCCTTTTTGAGGTGTAATGAGCAGTAGTACTGTTGGACCCACGCGAAACTCATTGTTTCACATGTAGTTAGGTATATCACTGCTCTAGTGTGACGGGTACCCTTAAACCAAACCACCTAGCCTTCATGTAATGAATATTAGACCTTAGACCTTAGGGCCCATGAACCATAATAGAGTTAAATTTTCATCATGAAACCTATTTTCTTCATGCATACATTCATCCATGCATGACCATGCATTCATCCATGACCATGCATTCATCCATTTATGAACTAAGAACCAATGAGTCAATGGTCAAAACAAAAAACTTTGAACCCATTAGACCACCCCCAAAACCCGAAGCCTAAAGCTTTGAACCCATTAGACCATTCGCAAAACCTTCAAACCCTATTTTCCCATCCTTGTTTAGGTTTCATTTGGACCACCATGACCTGATTTCGAATGTTTCTTTTGAAAGGTACAAATGGAAAGCACAACACCCGGTATGGAGGCCATAGAAGTAATGTTAGCCAACTTACTCAAAAAGCAAGAGGATAACTTCCAGGTTGCCTTAAGCCATGCCCTTGATACGCAACGCCAATCCATCCTTAGTGAGGTGAAAACCATGATGGGCCAAGGAACAAGTGCTCCCCAACCTGATGCCCCTAATACACCTTCATCCCTTACACCAAACTCTGTTATTGATCTGACAAATAACGGGAAAGCTCCTGAAAGTACCATTCCACCTCAAACTATCAATTTGACCGGTCACACAGTGCCATCCTCCTCCAGAATCATTTTCATGGAGGAGAAAATTCCAACTCGACAGAAACTAAGAAATTGATGGACAAATTTGAAGCTATGGAAAGGCTTCTGAAAAACATCAAAAAGCATAAGGATCTGATCGATGTGGATTCACTTACTTTGTTCCCAAATGCTAGGGTCCCTCCAAAGTTCAAGATGCCTAGCATGGACAAGTTTGATGGCACTACCTACCCCAAAACTCATTTGAAGATGTATGTGGGGGCTATGAACCCATTGGGGGTGGACAATGAGCTCCTTGTTCAATTGTTCTAACAATCGCTCACAGGTACAACGATGAGATGGTTTGTTGACTTGGACTCCAACTTCAAGAAAACATAGAATGATATCTGCAATGTTTTCGTCAAGCAATATCATGATAACATTGAGGTGGACATCACCAGGAGAGACTTGGAGACCACCAAGCAACAACAAAGGGAGTCCTTCTCCACTTTTCTCACTAGATGGAGGGCTAAAGTAGCCCAAATGATGAACAGGCCCACCGAGCAAGAGCATATTGATATAATCATCAAGAATCTCCTTCCAAGTTACTAGACTCATCTCCAAACCCAGTATCTGTTGGACTTTAAAGCCCTTATTGCCACAGCATTAAAGATAGAGGATTTAATCTAGAGCAGGCAAATCAAGGAAGAATCCTCTGGTTCAAGGTATAAGAAGAACACTCACTATACCCACAACGTTTTCGCCAATCAGAAAGGTGGAGAAGTGGATGCCATATCCAACCATCCTCCTATGAGGCTAGAAAGGAGGGCTTTTACTTATCTAGGTATGCCATTAGTCATGGTATACAAGAAGGCATTAGAGGCAAATTTGATAAAGCCTTTAGAGCCTAGGGCACCCCCAAATCCTTTGCCCAAAAGTTGGAACATGAGTGAATACTGCGAATATCATCAGGCTGCAGGGCACAAAACAGAAATGTGCAAGAACCCTAGGCATAAGATCCAGGACTTGGTGGATAGTGGCGACATCATTCCACTAAAAACAAGGCCCAACATCAACACCAACCCTCTTCCGAATCATCAAGTCAATTTCCTTCATTCTTACGATACAGAAATGGATTTAATCTCTTTGATTAGATCAAATAATGATTTCTGCTGTGTTTTGGATCTTAATGATTTTGTGGAAGAGATAGAAGCAATAACAAGAAGTGGTAGGATCTATCAACCAACCTCATCAGTACAACAGCCCATACCCCCTCCTATGGAAAAAATAAATAATGAGCCTGAAGAGGATGCTATCTTCAAACAGTTAAAGAAAACCCAAGCCAATATTTCCATTTGAAGTCTCATCCAGTCATCCTTCCCACATCGCCAAGCTCTTTGCAAGGCGTTGAATCAGTGTCAAGCTCTAGTTGATATTTCTCTTGAAACCTTGGTAGCTTCCCTTACTAGCTTAACCAAGGTTGCTTCCATCTCTTTCACTGATCATGATTTGCCAAAAGAAGGAGAAAATCACAATCAGGCTCTGTACATAACTGTGATGACCCAAGGGAAAACAGTCCCCATAGTTTTGGTTGATAATGGGTCGACTCTTAATGTATGCCCATTGAAAGTTGCAAGTTGCTTAGGCCTAGGGGCTGCAAATTTCACTCCCTCCGATCAGATTGTGAGGGCATATGATAATATAAAGTAAGATTGTACAACATATCTAGTATATGTAGTGAATGTGCAAAGGACTTTAATAGGGATTGATTAGATACTTATGGTCCGAGAGTTCCTTGATGTTTTTCCAGAAAAATTGTCGGGGGTACCCTGATAAAGAGATAGAGTTTGAAATTTAGGTGTATATAGGCACCTATTGAATTGAAAGAGCTAGAGATGAAATTACAAAAATTGTTGGATAAGTTTGTCATAATATTTATAGATGACATTCTTATCTATTCTAAGAATGAAGAGAAGCATGTAGAGTACTTGAGGACTGTGTTATAGACACTATGAAAGCATCAATTGTATGTCAATTTGTCTAAATGCCAATTTAGCTAATTGATATGGGTATGGAGTTAGTTTTGGATCACAGGATTGGAACCAAACTCTAATAGCCCAATTCTGGGTTAAGCTATTATTAATTAATGATATTTAAGTAACAAGAAGTTTAGGATCCATGTCTTAAGAAGTTAAGGAAAGATGTTCAAAAGATAAGATTCCATGTTTATCTAGTATTCTGTATCTGGATGCTATGAAATTATATGTCAGAACTGTTACAATTATTGAAAGTGCATAATATGGATGTTAATGCAGAAATGTAATAAGAGTATAGCCAATAGAAAGTGTAAATTGACAAGTCTAATAATTTAGAAATGTCAGTATATAGAAAAATTGTACATGGGAAAGTGAATAAGATATGAAAGTCAAGTATATGTTATTGTCCCAATATAGAGATACATGTTTATTTGAAATTCGAGGATGAATTTTTTTGAAGGAGTGTAGAATGTAATACCCTATAAATATATAATAAGTTTATGTGAAATAAGTTCTCAGTATGTGGTATAAAATTATCGAAATGACTAAAGATAATTTTGAAAACTCAGTTAGAGTGAAAATAATAAACTTTTTTAGAAATTGTTGGTACCGATATCGCTGCCGTAAAGATAACAGTACGGTCGACGGATGAATTTCTGAATTTAGATTAAGGGTAAATGATAATGAATATGCATGTGGGAATACAATAAAAAGAAAGATGAGAAAAATGTTTAAGAACACTGATAAAGTAAACGATGGCAAAACCGTAAATAAAGTGAACTTTCTGAGAATAGTGAAAATTTAACAGTCTGAGTTTCAGAACGGCTTTGAAACTATTTTTATTAAATAGTATTAATAAAAATAAGATGTTTGAACATTTACTTTGAATTCCAATTCCCGACGGAATTATCGGAATAAATTACCGAGCGAAAAATGACCAAAAGCAAATTATGAAAAATTGGAGGACCAAAAGTGAAATTTACTATTTTTGTCTTACTATATAAGCAAGACTTAGAAAAATTTTCTGCAATTTTGTTCTTCCCATCCGTGACTTCTTCCTTCCTTTTCCATTTGAATTTTTCTTTGATTTGTGAAGAGAAATTGATGAAAACCTAAAACAAAAACCATACAAACCTTAATCCATCAAAATCAACCATAGAAATTCAAGGAAAATCAAGAACAAAGTTAAGGGAAGTTTCGGCCACTTTGAGGTAATTTGAGTAAAATGTTTAATTGCTGGTTTTTATGATTTAATTAGGTTAATTTAATAGTAATAGGATTGGGTAAATGGTTTAATTGCACCAATTAATACATTAAACAATTTTTCCCAATGTCCAAACCCTAAAGTGAAGTTGTAAGATTTGATTTTGTGCATATGAGTTAGGATATGTAAATTGGCTATAGAATAAGTTAATTGGATATTTATCGGTGTTTAATTGATGTTCGTATTGTTGTAAAAAATTCGATTGGAGAAAATCGTTGATTTTAGCCTATATCGAGAAATTGAGGATTTGGGTAGGAAATCAAGTTTGCTTGGTGATTTGGAGTGATAAGTGAGTAATCTATACATCAAATTACATGCCCAAATTGTTAAAATGTCAATTGGAATCCATATGTGAAAAGGTCATTTTGGCCGAACCCTAATAGGCATGATTTGCTTGATTTTATGCTTGGCTTTTGGATTTGTTTTCCATGTCTATTTGATGCCTTTGATGAAGATTATTGAGTTGTGGTTGTTGCCTATAACTTGCTTTCCATGTATATGTTTGTTGATAATTAGGGCAATGTCAATATTGCACCAAAACAATACCGAAAAATACATAGGTTAACCATTTGAATGCCACCGTCACCAGCGACAATGACATGCCAATTGTGTCAACTTTTTTGCCGCAAATGACCATTTTATGTTTGTTTTCATTTTTTGTCGTTAGACTTTTGGTCATTGTTTTATCGATTATTATTGATGTCTTATTGACTTTATGCTCATTAAATTGATTCTAATGAGTTATTGATACTTGTTGATGCCATTAGTTTGAAATGGCATCTATTGATGTGTTTATCACTTCTATTGATTCCGAGGTGATTTGATAGAGTTGCCGTTTTGACAGGATAGTGAGTTCATGTTGTCGGCCTTGTGCACATTATATTGATTGATACCCTGTACTAGAAAGGGATGTCCTAGTCATAAGACTTGATCCGTCTTATATTATATTTATATATATATATATAGTGATTTGTACTTGGCATATTTCTATGCATTTCATGACTCTATATCTGTTATTTCCTTCTTGTCTATGTGATTTGTATTTCATTGTTATGATTATTTACTTACAGTCATATTCTGTACTTGATTATGTATTACAAACATTATGGGCAATTTGATTCATTTATGTCATCTGCTTATTGCTTATTGATGTTCTATTATCCATTTTATTGGTCGATGCATATTAGATTCACTGAGTATCATATATACTCACCCTCTCACTGTTTACCTCTCAGGTGCAGAGTAGGAGGCAAATATCCCAGCTTTTTTGACTTTCTGTGGATTCTGCAGATCTTGTGTCAGTGTAATATTATGAACACTGTATTATTTTGTATGTTCATATTCTAGCAGCTCTATGGGTTTTGTATGGTATAGTTAGAGTATGAACATGTATGTATGGGAATATTGGAGATTATTAATGATATGATTATAGTATTTATAAAATGAATGACAGAGTGATAGAATGATAGTGTTTATGTGAGTGAATGGATATATATACTGTTATGGGATTAATGATGAGTTTATATGTTTCCGCTGCAATATTATTATATGATTGATGTGATTGATAGGTTCTACGGGTGCTGGTTGCCTCGGCATCTCCCGCACCCTAGGATCGTCGCGATCCCGAAACGGGTCGTGACATGTGAACTTCAAGACTAAGTTTATCATTTCCATCTTTGGAAATTGTGCATGCACAGATGCCCTATAACATGAAGACAATGACCATTGCCTTGAACTTCACACAATCAACAACAATAACTACTCATTGATTATGGATGATACATAATTGAAGGCAAAAGATACTTAATAGGATGAGATAGAATCCTATGCTCTGCATGCTACAAGAACCCAAACCATCTAGGACTTTCACAACTTAAAATATTTCACAGGTTGCAAGACCTTTGCACTGATACCATCTTCGTCACACCTCAAAACTGAGGGCACGTGATTTGCACTAGGAAACGAGAAAATTTAAGGCTTCCAGAATCCATAGTAACCCTTACTACTCGCTAAATAATAAAATTGTAATATGATAGCTGTAAGTATTATAAAATAAGGACTATGTGCCCAGCTATTAAGTGGAATTTCTATTACACATCCATCATTGCCTGCTTTTCATGCATTAACATCTATTGTCTGCAAATAATAAGCATTTTTACATTCATATATGTGCAGATAATATATTAGGAAGTATTATTCATAATACAATGACTTTTCAATTAACTCTCTCTGAAACACCTTATAACTGATGGCTAAGATAAGGCGTAGAACACCTAAACCGGACAACATATAAGGAACATCAAATACAGACAATATCAACCTTACAATTAAAGCCATACCTGAATGACTCTAAATGGTTTGTCAAAATTTCGGCAGAACCTCCCCTACACTAGAACATTCTAAGCTGAAATAAAAGAAACAAACACTTCTACATAACAGCAAGGCTAACAACAACCAATATCAATTCAATAATCCTTTTTGCGTCTCCAAACTCAATAGTATCACAATCATTTCAAACCTTAATTTCATATCATACCCGAAGATTGCCTATGTATCCTCTTAAGCAACTTCCTATATTTATATATTATGTAAAGGGGAATTAGGTTTACGCAGCTCTCGATCAATCACAACAGCTCAATTATTTCATAATACATATTACATTTTCCTTGTTTATTTATACAGTTTAATTTACTAAAATTTAAATAAATAATCATATAGATCTAATTAAATAATTTAACTAACCAACATATAATATTGCATACTCAAATTCATAAAATTTTAGTATTTAAAACACAATTACTCCATAGTTTAATTTAAAAATTTAATTTCAAGAGGTTACCTTCAAATTATATGTGCATCGAAAATTCCAAAATATTATTTTGAGGCTACTGGAGCTCGGAGTTCCTACATCGCTGCTAGAAACTCGCCAGCAAGCCATGCACTGCAGCCAATGGTGGTTTTAGATGTCAAAAAATATACAATTGAGAGTGTCTCGATGTTAGGAACCCAAAAATGCAAGCCAATCTCTGTTAAATGCTATCAATCGTTGGGATTGAAGCTCAAAAGCTTTGGTGGTTGAAATTTATTTCTTTGATTTCTCCATCGTCGACCATCCATTCCATCCAATGTTGGTGTCAAATGAAAGACCATGAAAAAAACTTTGCATTGACACCAAGACTCGGCAGAATGGCCACCGAAAATCATCAAAAACTCCACTTGAACTTTCGGCCACCGAAAAGATTTAGCTCGAGCATGCATCACCTTGCTTCGTCGATTCTAGTTGATCCTGGGCTCGTCATGGTCATCAGAGGATGCTTGTAATACCCCATAAGAGAACCAAATAGACAACAGTGAATCAAAGTATTAGAAAGTAATGATTATATAGTGATAGGAATTGAAAACCTAAGAGAAGTTCTGTAAAATAGTTGTATAAGCTGGAATATAACCTATGCTAATTTGAGGAGTTAAATAAATAAGACAGAATAAAAAGTAAGATAAATATTAGATAGATTCAAATGAACTAAGTTAATGAAAATTAATAGAATTAGTAAAATAAAATGATTAGTCAAGTAAAGGAAGTAGAGGAAAATTTTAGTATGGAGATTAAAAGATTAAGAGTAAGAAATTGTGGAGACAGTGATAGGGTATTAAATAGAGAAAATAAGAGTCAATAATGGACAAATTGTACAAAGGAAGAGTTAATTAGAAGTTAAGAGAGAGAAAGAAATATGAAGTTGCAAGGAATTCGTTGAATTAGGGAAGAAAAATGAATTTTCCATTAAAAGGCTAATGGGATCCACCAAATTTATCACCATTTACATAAGTTGAAAAGTCAAAAATCTATTTCATACTCCAAAAATGTGGGCCGGCCAAGATTAGGAAATTTAGCTAAAATTTTACTTGTTTTATACTTTAAAGAAGTATAAGAAAAACTTTACACATGTCACATTTTGATAGAACAAAAATCTTTATACTTATCATCATTTTTCCTATTGTTTCCTTAAGCAAAAAAAAAAAAAAGACAAAGTAAATCTATTCTTTTATTAAAGAGAGTCGGCCACTCTTGGAGCAAAAGAACCAAAATATTGACTTAATATATTTTACTCAGTAATTGAATAAATAAAGATAAATATTCATTTATAAGAGAAATGTCTCCATTTCTCAAGAATTTTCTTGACGTTGCTATCAAAAATTTACTCCAATTGTATTAGATTTTTATTATACATATATAAACAATTAAGAATAAGAGTTAAGAGAGGAAAATAATTTTTTTTACACCAAAAAGCTTGAGTTGGCTGAACCTATAGCCAAGTATTTCCTTTGCTCTCTTTTCATCTTCCTACACCAAAACCTTACCTCTAAACATTGTTTATAGAGGAATTTCTCCATAGTTGCTAACAGTCAAGTTACCATAAGGGTCAGAAGGTAATTAAGAGGTGAAGATAGTGTAAATGAAGGTTAGTTAAAGATAAAAGAGGAGGAGGGATTCCAAGGTGACAAGGAAGAAGGAAATTTTTTATTAAGGTAAAAATTTTGTTTTCTTGATGATTTATTTGTTTAATGATATTTATAGATTGAATGGTTTTGAATTTGTTGATTTGAGAAAGACATGAGACTATATGTGGTTATAATTAAGAAATAAGGGTTTTGTTAATAAGTTATATGCTAAGAACTAGATAGGTGAAGTAAAGATTATTCTGTGTAAATTCTGGAAATTCAAACTCTAGTAGAAACAGTAGATTAAGTATGTTATTACGTGACCTTAATGATAGAATCTGCTTAAGTATAAAACATGAAAGTTATAGATATATGTGTTATTTACAAATATATAAATTAGGTAAAAACTATGACGGACTCGGATGTAGAGTTTCACAAAAAGACTACTGTATTTTAATTTTTCAAAATGTTAGAGACTGAATTAGGTGAAGTGTTCAACATTAAAAGTATTTATCTATGTCTTGTCGAGGGTATTGTAAAATATTTTTATCATTGGATTTATATTTTATGAGATGCATCCAAATTATTGTCAACTGCCCGAAATGAAGGTACAAAATAAAAGGATTAAATTAAAACTTTCACCATATGTTGTGTAGTACTTGAATATATCTGAATTTTGGATATGTTAGAACCTATGATGCATAGTTTAAGTAAAAAAAAATAATAAAATAAATTGGATATATATATATATATAGAATGAGTTATAGGTAGAAGTACCCAGACTATCAGAATGAAGAAAATAAATAAAAGTGTAAAAGCCATAACTCTAGGTTAAGGAGTATATGAGAATTAATTAAACTAAAGTTAAAATTAGTATATGACATGTCAATAAATACTGATTTTAATGCTTAATTGATGTGTAGCTTTGAATGATGAAGATGATGTAAATGGAAATTCTAAGTGAGAAAGTGAAGTAAAATTGTGAAGTTGTTTAACAAAGTGAATTATGTATACATCATTATGCATATTCATAACTTGAATTATTGAATTCAACGAGTATTTATCCTTCGTGATCAAATGCCACTTTGTTATTGTCATTGATCATTCATTGATAATTCAAGCCTAATTTTCTCCATTGCCATTGATTTGTCATTGAAATTGAAATGCCTATTATATTGTTCACTTGGAAAAACTTGATTGGGATGTTGAATTTTGATGAATTTGCACCATGATACCCTAAATATCATGCACACTAAATGTTCAATCATATACCATATTATGTATTATTGATTAGCTACCTCCGTATCAAGAAAGAAAATCGACACATGTCTATCGAAATGTATAGACAACGATTGATAAATGTGCCACATGTGTATCTATTAAATGATCAATGTACCTTAATGTTTCCAATGATTACTTTATATTGTTATTGATTTCCATTGGCTTAATTATGTATGGAATAGACAGAGCTACCTTACCGATGGAGTAGTAAGTAAGCATTGTCGGCATTATGCACAATGATTTCTTTATAGTGTTAATCCTAGCTAAGAAGGGACTTATCCTAGCCATGAGATCTAGCCCGTCTTACGTATTTTACATGTAACAACTAAAGTTAAATGTGATACTATTCAAAGCCCAATATCTATCTTTTCTATATATTTCTACATGTGAATGTGAATGTGAATGTGATACTTATGACAACCTTATTCCAAATTGCTTACCATTGGTATCCATTTCCTTCCCTAATGTTATTTATCACTGTTATCCATTCCATAAGCCTAATGGCATTTGGTGTGCAAATTGTTGGCCTTAATTTGATATACTCACATGTATTCATCGCACTCATTGTTATTTAACTTTTATTGACTCTTCTTATTATTATTTATCTGATCCTCATGTTTAATGTTATATACCTAACTCACTGAGTATGTTTATACTCATATGTGGATATTTATTATTTTTTAGAAAAGTAGTAATAAGATTTATTTTCCAAGTTATTTTTCTTCCTCCGCTCTTGGGACGTCTCAAGACTCTAGTATATTTTTTTTTATGGAGTTAGTATGTTTATACTCTAGAGCTTCAAGGGTACAATTTGGGGCCAGATAGTTATGTTTGATTTATGTATGTATATTATATTATGAACATAAATTGCATAACATGTGTACATAAATAACATATTAATATGTGATATGAGTTACTACTGGAACTTAACTAATGACTTAATGCAAGTCAATAAGTAATGTGTGATAAATGGTAATGATAATGATAACGATAATAATAATGATAACGGAAATGATAATGTTAAATATGAATAAGCTATTGAGATATGATATGAAAGAAAATATAGAAGTGCTATGTATACCTTTTAATATTGTGGAGTTGAGGTTATAAGGATGGTAATATTGTCACGACCTATCTCAGAAGTCGTGACGGTCCTAGGGTACGGGTGATGCATAAGCGACCAGTACCGCGTAGAACCCAAATGACAACCTAAATGACATGCAACAATCACATATAACCCAATTAATTATGAAAATGCTGAAGAAA
>CANXYC010808806.1:0-10175 GCA_948193065.1 Aleurites moluccanus
TTGTTTCCCCTTTCAGGAGAGGATTAGAGCTGCAGATTCCAGACTTCTACTTCTCTGGGAATTCTGCCATTGAATTACAGATGTATTCACAGTTACTTTATTTTGGATAATATTTACTTTTGGTGTTCATAATCTAGCTGCTCCATGGGTATGTACTGGTTAGCTAGGAAATGAACATGTAACCAATGATGGTTTTGTTAAATGGATGATAATATATTTAATGTGACGTTATAAGAATTGATATTTATGTTGTTACCAGAATGTATGACAGGATAATAGTTTGATTGATAATTATAGTTACAGTTTGCATAATATATTGAATGACTAGATTGATATGACTGATATGGGTTCTATAGGTGCCGGTTGCCATTGGCATCTCCCGTGCCCTAGGACCATCGCGGCTTGGGAAACTGGGTCGTGACAATTACATTTAATAGTTAAATCTAAATTAATAAGAAAAATGAGCAAACGCATTTATCAACTATATTAATATTTGGAGTTAATTTCATTTTATTTATTATAAAGTATTAAATTAAAAATTTTAAATTAATGATATTTGATGATGAAAAATTATAAAAATTTTCATTTATTAAAGTACAGAATATAATTGTCACGTCCCGTTTTCAGAACGCGACGGTCCTAGGATGCAGGAGATGCCAGAGGCGATCGACACCTGTAGAACCCAGTGTCACATGCAATCAACTATTACCATCAATTTATTATTCAGTTATTTAATTACTATTCATTCTGTCAATCTGTACTCCATCTGTAAATTGTACTGCAATTGGCTGTAACTTTCATCATATCATATCATATCATTAATTAAACTTCAAAATAACCCATACATACATGTTCATAAACTAACTATACCATATAACCCATGGATCAGTTAGGATATGAACATACAAAAATACTATATTTAATATAATTACACTACTATATAATACTGTAGGAATCCACAGAGAGTCAAAAACTGAGATTTCTGCCTCCTACTTTACACCTGGAAATGGCAAACAATGAAAGGGTAAGTATATAAGATACTTAGTGAATCTAATATGCATCAACTTTAAATATATACTGGAATATCAATAAAAATAGGCAGATGAGATAAATAGGCAATCTACTCAAGAAATCACAGGATACATAATCAAGTACAGAAGATGTCTGTAAAGTCAATAATCAAGTCAATGGAAAGTATATCATATGGACAAGACTGATATAGGGTCATGAAATGCATATAATATGTGTCAAACACATATCAATCTCATATCAATAAACATAAGATTGATCAGCTCTTATGACTAGGACTGTTAACCCTTTTCAGCTAGGGTATAATTATACAATGTGCACATTGCCAACAATATGTACCCACTACCCTATCGGAGCGGCAGTTCTGTCAAACCACATCGGAGTCAATAAAAATATAGAACAAATCAATAGATACCATTAAACAACAATGGTATCACCAAGTATCAATAACTCAATATCATTCAATTCAAGTTGTAATATAAACAATGGAATGACAATAACAAGTAGTTAAACAATGACAAAGGGTTTGGCAAACAACAATAGGATGGAATATAGGTTGGTCATATATGAACAAAAGGTAGACACAATTGGTATGCTAATATTGCTGACGATGAAGGCATTCAAATGGTTGGCCTATGGATAAAAACAATGGCAGGCCTATGGATTTTGAACTAAGCATTTTTGACAAAAACTTGGTGGACAACTTTGGATAGATAATTAACAAGGTTTGGGTGCAACTCCAACATTGCCCAATTAATCATCAATAACACACATTATAGGAAATTCAATAGGCATTAGATACACAATAATAAACAACATTAAAATAATTAAATTATCTTAGGAAAATAAGACAAAATGAAGCAAAATCAAAAGTAAAAATGGGCAATCAGGGTTCGGCCAACATGGCCCTTTTGGGAATGAATTGCAATTAACATTCTAACACGTTAGGCATGTTAAATAATACATAAAAGACTCACCTCACACTTAAAATTGGTTTGAAAAATTGATTTTCCACCTAAAGCTTCAAAGGAAGCAAAATTGACAACTTTGGTAATCTTGATTTTCTACACCAAACCAATCACAAATAATTCATCCATTAGCCTCCAATTAACATAATCTAAGCTCAATTAATATAAAATAACTCAAAATCAAATAGCTAGTTCATACAACTTAGGTTAAAGTTTGAAAAATTGGGGAAAAATCTCAAATGTATTAATTGATGCAATCAAACATAAAACCCATTCTATTTGACATCTATAATATCTAAATCAAATATAAAATAAAAAAAATCAACATTTTACCTCAAATTGATGGTTAGGCCGAAAATTCAATGATGCTTGTTCTTGAAATTCTTTGATTTTCCAAGCAAATCAAAGATGGAAATCAAGAAATCAAAGGTTGGATTAAAGTTTTCTTTGATTTTTCCTTAAGAAATTTGAAGGAAAATGGGTGGGAGAAGAGCTTGTAATTTTTGGCCAAAGAAGAGAAGAAGAAGAAGAAAATAAAGAAAATTTTGGCTAAGTGTGGCTTATATACTAAGTCAAAAATGGCAAATTCTATTTTGGTCCTTAAACTTTTCATAAATTATACTTTTGCCACATTTCCTTCTGTAATTTATTCTGACAATTCTGTTGGGATTTGGATTTCAAAGTTGGGATTCAAATAGCTTATTTTTATTTATATTTTATTATAAAAATAGTTTCAGAGCCATTCTGAAACTCAGACAGTCTAATTTCCACTATACCCTCAAAGATCCATTTATTTACGGTTTTGCCATTGCTTATTTTTTCAGTGTTCCTAAATATTTTTCACCTCTTTCTTTTAACCATAATTACACATGCATTTATATGATTCTTTACCCCCTAGTTTGAATCAAAAATTCATCTGTCGACCGGACTACTATTTTCTAGGTAATATTTTTGACACCGACGTTTTCCAGAAAACTATCTTATTTGCGTTCTAACTGTATCTCTAAAATTATTTTTAGTTATTACGATGATCCTAAACCAAAAACTGAGAATAATAACATGCATTTAGGATAGGCTTTTCTAGGGTATTATAATAATATTTTTAAAATTTTTAAAATTTTATATAAAATATAAGATATGTGCTTTAAATATATTTATTTATTAAATTAAAATATAAAATATAATTTATTTATTTATTAAATTAAAATAGACAAAAGATATATATTGTACAATAAAAAAATAAATAATAAAATAGATAAGATTAAATTAAAAAAAGGTAAAGGTATAAATAAATCTCTAAATTTTTTAATTTGGCCCAAATAGACTTAATTTGGATGAAAATTTAACCTCTCCATTTAAAATAGACTTATTTGAGCCAAATTAAAAAAAATAGAGATTTATTTGAGTTAAATTATAAAGTTTAAGGGTTTATTTGAACCATAAAAAAGAAAAAGGGTTTAAATGAGCAAAATAATATAATTTAGGGATTTATTTGTACTTTTACCCAAGTGGAATGTTAAAAAAAAATAAAAATTATTTGGCTTCATTATAAAAATTAAATATAAAATTATATAATAAAATTTATATATTTTTTATATTATTTAATATTAATTTAATTATTTTCTTTTTAATCTCGATTCGACCCTGATTGAACGCTTGATCCGTGACCTATGCTTTCATCAGTTACAAGACCATATTGGATCTCAAAACATTGTAACAGATTATAGTCATAATACATTGCCTAAAATCAGAATAATAAATTACGATAACATGATGTAGATATTTATATATATATAATTATAATGAGTATGTATTGTTTTATAAAACTTTGGTCATCAAAGAAATATTCGTTTAAGGTTAAATAATATCACATAACACATTGAAAAAAATCTAAAATAGAGTCATAAGAGATTAACAGAGTTTGAATCCAGAAAACAGAAATGAGATTAGAGGTCTAATGGTGTAATCCCATAAACGCAAGACTGATTACGCTAGATTATGAACTCCTTTTAGGTAAAGTTAGATAATAAATCCTATCTGTGGATACCATTTATATATAGTATGATGATTTACCCTCATTAGTTTTGAGATTTTTGTCCCTTGTTACCAACTCATATACAAAGTTCTACTGAGCTGACATAGTATCTTACACATATATCATATATATCAGTCAATTTGAAAGTTATTCAACAAGTTTGGCATAATCAATAAGGCTTTATAGAAAATAAGTTTAAGTTTTTATATATTTTTCAAATAAAATGTTCCAAAAGCAATATGGTAGTATGATCCCACTCACCTTGACAAAAGGACAAAAATATATCTTCTCAACTGACAATAGGAAGATAGTCGAGTATCATCCTTGTCTCTTCCACATACTATAAGAGTTAACATAATAAAACATAGTATTAAAGTCCATTCAAGATAAATTATGACACTAAATTCTCATGTTGAACTCCTCTTTAGCTTTGTTTAACTCGTTCCTCATAATTAAGACCCTATTCATGCATATGAACTTTATTCTATCATGAATGCCACATAACTTAACCATTCTCATACTTATTTTCATCTTGAATAAGAATCTACTCATACTTTTGAGGTCACAAACTAGGGTTTTCTTATATCTCATACAATCATGATTTCATTCAAGGATTACAATTCAATTAACTCATAATACTATTATGAATCATCCTTCTAACTAGTTTCATCTCATGTTAACATACATTCATTGCCTCAAAAATTAGGACTTCTCAACCTATGAATATTTAAACTGATTCCTTACATCTCTAGGCCTCTTAATGTCTATACATAAGGTTTCAGAAATTTGAATGGAGAAGAAAAATAAGAAACAATGAAATGACAGCTAAAATGAAATCTGGTGCTTTATTTATAATCCATGACAAGTAATGTCCATTACTCCTCCAGTAACGCTCATTGCTTACTTTACTTGGAATTGTCAAATTTAAGATAGCGAGCAAATTAATGCTCATTACAAGGTAGGTAACACTCGTTATATCAAATAACAACTTTGAGAAATTTGGACATAAAGGAATTTCACGGGCATTACTAAATGGGTAACGCTCGTTACCTTTAGAAAAGCTCCCATCTTAC
This sequence comes from Aleurites moluccanus, assembly GCA_948193065.1. Classification (NCBI taxonomy): domain Eukaryota; kingdom Viridiplantae; phylum Streptophyta; class Magnoliopsida; order Malpighiales; family Euphorbiaceae; genus Aleurites; species Aleurites moluccanus. Next base: position 5,106 of record CANXYC010808806.1, read on the forward strand.
GTAATTTGATACTTGGCTTATATCTAATGAACTCCAATTTATATTTCTAGTGTTTAATCACCTAACATAAGGTCCTCATGATTATTTCAAGTTTATACACATATTCACAAATATCATTCCTATCAATTCCAACGAAATCCATTACTCATATATCATGTAATTCATGGTTCAACACATTCCATACATAACATATCTATATAGGGTGAACTCATAGAAATCATTTCTAGGCTTAAAGTCTAGCTTACTTATCAGAACAAGTGCAATGCAAGTGTGAAAGTCCATGTGACAACCAAAAAGGGAGGCAAATTGGTTATTTGACAAATTAAGGGAAAATAAAAAATTAATCACAAAATAAAATAGCGGAAGCAAATAAACCAATTTAACAATGAATGATTGTGCATGTACGAATGAGCAAAATATAAAGAGTGTAGAGAAGAGAGAATCAAACACAAGATTTATAATGGTTCAGGCAACCTTTGTCTACGTCCACTCCTCAAAGTCACACTTGAGTATTTTACTCCGATCCTTTTACGAGTACAAGATCAAACCCAAGCGTTTAGGCTCACACTCAAACCTTTACAAAGTGTTTTCAAAAGCTCACACTTCAAACCTTCACAAGTATTTTATCAACGGCTCATACTAAAACCTATACAAGTGTTTTATTGAGGCTCACACTCAAACCCTTAAGAATTACAAGAGATGAGAAGAATAAAATCCCCTTTTATTTTTTCCAAACTCTCAAACAATCAATGAGTCTTAACCAACTCAAAGATTTACAACTAATAGCTCACAAAAATGGTTTTACAATAAATAAGCTTTTCAAGCCATGAATATGAATAATTTGGTGTAATAGTTTTATAATAATTTCTTAGTTATTATTCTCTTATTTTTAAACTTTTCACTAACTCATATTTATAGCATTGGATGAAATATAGTCGTTTGACTTCATTTAATGCCAAATAGTGCATTTGATAACTTTTCCAACAGCTAGTTTTTATTGTTATTTTTTTATAGAAGCAAGGGCTACTTAAAGTATAGCTGGGACTACTTAATTAGTAGTAGGCGTTATTTAGCTCATTTTCCAAACTTAAGCTACTAGACTTTCCAGACTTCTCAATAGCGGCTGTGACTGATTGGTAGCGGGTGCGATTTCATTTCTACATATCTTAAGATATATAACTTCAAATCATATTTTTTTTTATTGAAAACTTTCAGATATCTAATACAACTTTTTAGATTATGAAAACTCAAAAATCATCTATCTTAATGCTCTAAAAAATCCTAATATTTTCTTGCTCAAATCTACAAAACAGTTTCAGCATACTTCACTAATTCTTCAATTTCTCCTTCTGTAGAAATCAGAATAACTTGATTATTTTTCCATATAAAAGTAGACATCTAGAGATTCAATAATAAATTTCATATCAAAATTATCCTTGTAGAATTTCTGGAAATATTTTGAATTTCCTTCATTTGTTTCGTCTTAGTATGTCAACTTGAGCATAATTCATTCAAAAATTCATATCTTCTTTTCCAATGTCCAATGCTCAATAAAATTTCTATTATCAAAATTAGACATTTATATCTTTCCATCCATACTAATTTTATAGACTATTTTCATCTGTGCAAGCTTTGACAATCATTTGAACTTGACAATACAACAAAATATCATTGCAGGTTTTTTTTATCTAAGTAATCCTTTGGTAAATCTTTAATCTCTTTTGTTGTATATCTCCGTTTGACTTGATTCTTATTGCATTAGGAAGATAACTTATTCCTCTTTCTATCCATATATGGCTCATTATCTGAATCAATCTACATAAAGTGAAGCGTTTGATTGAACTTGCTAATTTATTAGATGTGTTAAACCTATGCTTTGGCAATGGTCATGATTTCTCATACCTTAAACAATTTAAATAAATTTGTTAGCATAATTAACAAATTGATATGTTTTATTATCATCAAAATTAACATTAAATCCAAGGAGTCCAACAAAGTGAAATAAATTTCTTACTCAGACAAATGCATATGAGACACTTATGTATGGAAATATATGAATATACATATAACAATTAATGTCATTAGCCCATAAGGTCCTTAACTAGGGCTCATGTCATAGGAATTAGAGCTTTAAGAACCATGGGTGTTATATTCTTCCCCCTTGAAAAAATTTGTCCTTAAATTTTGGAAAAATGTTATACTTTAAGAGTTAAATAGATGGGGAATATTTAGATCTCATATCTTGCTCACCCTCCCATATGCATTCCTCACTGCCATGGTTTTACCATTGAACCTTAAACCATTCAATCAATAAATCCTTTGAAATTTCTTTCCATTTCCATCCAAGGTACTCTTACTTTAGTTGTTGACACTTGAAATCTTTAGAGTTATAATCCAATACAAACTTTCCAATAATTTGTAATAAAGACCCTTGTAATACTTATCTGTAATACTTGAGTATGCATAATAATCCTTAATATGTGGCTCCCTATCACGACCCACTTTTGGGCTGCAAGGGTCCCAGGGCACGGGTAGACTTAAAGTCACTGGAAACCCGTAGAACCCATTAACAATCCATTTATCAATCATTCAATCAATATTAATTCATTAATCAATACTTAAATCCTATTTATTACTTATAAATTTTTACAAAAATTTTGCCAGAGTCCCCTTTGTAATTTTAACCTTAATCCCGACCCAAAACCGAGTCTTTCAAAAATTACACAGCCTGCACTAAAAATTATTTTACACTTCCAATAATTTGCCAACCTTATACCCTCAACTTCATAATTTAACAATCATACATGGCACTTCTAAATCTTTTTCAAAACATATGGATTTCATTTTTATCATATGTCAGTATCACTGTCTTTATTACCTTATTATCATTGACATTTTCAATCATTATGCATTTCACATTATATTTTGAATATCATTGTAACATTAAATATTTCACTGTTCATACATCATTATAATACTCAATCATCTAATTATATAAATTATCATAGAGCTCTAAGAATTTTTCGCTAATGACCTTTAACAAATACAATTCTACCTCGATGTACTTGACCTCCCAAGTCAGAAAAGAAATTGACTTGGAATCAGCTTCCTCTAACACATTCCTATAAAAATTATAAACCACTATTTTGGTGAGTATAAAATACTCAGTGAGCATGCATACATCATTAAATATGAGATATAAGCATATGATAATAAAAATATCAATGGTAAGCAATAAGATATAAGTTTGTAATCAATAAATAGGTAAACAATACTCGTATAATGTAGATAAAATAGATAAAGGGCCATGAAACACGTAGACTATGTGTAATGACACAGTCAATCTCATATTATGTACATAAGGCTAATCATGCCCTATAGTTAGGACAGTTAACCCTTTCCAGCTAGGGTATCACATGTAGTCAATATGCATATTGTTGACGGTATGTACCCACTACCCTATTGGTGAGGCAGCTCTGTCAAATCTCATGTAAATAGGCAAATGGAAATCAATAATAATATCCAATATTCATTAAGAACATTATAGTACAATGGCTTTCAATTGATACGAATGGGTTTACTTGTCAATCAGTACACAAAAGGCATTTCAATATCAATAGCAATCAATGAATATGATAAATTTCAATATTTAGGAGGATCAAAGAATGATCAATAATAACAAGTGGCATTAATGAAGAAGGAAACATGTTCATTGGGTCAACAAATCAAGGCATGAATATGATGTATACATTACTCACCTTACTAATATCTTGAACATTTCCCCTTTTCTTTATCATTGATTCTTTGCCTTATCTCTTATGGTACCCATCATATCTCTTATTTATTCTTGACTCTACATATCCAATTAATTTCTATTTAGATACTATTTAACATATAATTACATTACTTGTACTTATATTAAAGAAAATTACTCAAATTTCTAAGTTACTAGGATTTTTCCTATAAAGAACCTTACTGGTAGCCTGTATTTATTACTCATATCTCTCTCTACACTCATCCAATTGCTTCAATTTTTATTCCTAATTAAACTTAACATATAAGGATATAACATATTCAAATTTCACATTATTCCCATTACTACACAATTTATGGTGTTAATTTAAACTTAAGCCTATAACCAGCCCTGCTACCCTGCATTCTGCCTACAAATCCTATTCTGGCAGATTGTGTTCTTTTGCTAATAACTCAATCAATAATAGACCAATTATTGTAATTCCTTTTCCTATTGAAAATAAACACATAAAATTATAACATATCCAAATTTTAGAATTTTTGGATCATTTTATAATTATTAGTGAATTTCCAAAATTAAATTACTGCCCTAGAATCTCTATCTAGACATACCCTGTTTCTATGCCTATAATTAATTCTGTACTCATCGAATTATAAAACCATTTTACAATAATTTATATAACATATAAATAGACATCTTTCATGTTTAACACTTTCTCTAATTCCGATTTAAGACCCTCATATTAATACAAATCTATAGCCTATTGTCACAGCCTAACCTTAGACTATGACGGTCTTAGGGTACGGGTAATGCATAAGCCACCAGTACCTCGAATAACCCATGCTTTAACTTTTACATTCATAACTTAACCTGTGATACATTTTAGGTGATAATTTTTTTTTAAAACATCATAATATCAAACATTCATGCAAAAAAATTGACAGAGTTTCCTTTGTAACTCTGACTTAAGCTATCCGCAAATCATATAAAAATGCACTCCCAATATACATATATCCCCTTATATCCTCCATTTATCAATTGCAACTCAAAATGCACTTCAATATTTCCATTCATATCATATTGCATATACATATCATCTTAAAATCATATATCATATATATGTACAATATATATACATATCTATGTCATATCATTTTACCATTTGATCATTTTAACATTTAACTTAAGTCAATTCAAACCTTTATACATTATATACTAAGAAACTCTATACACAGGAGTGACCTCGATACCTACATCTGATCCAAGGTTGGAGATGCTGTAGCCAATGGATGACTTTTTCACTGAGGTCCTGAAAA
>CANXYC010808825.1:0-23226 GCA_948193065.1 Aleurites moluccanus
CCAGACTCTCCTCGCGACTCATCCTCGTATTAGCCACCTCGGAAATGCTCCTTCGCCTCTTTGCTTCTTCGCGAATTGCTACCTCGCATACCTCTCTTCGCACAATGCTTCCTCGCTAACTTCTCTTCGCCAAAAGCTCTCCGCCAAAAGCTCTCCGCCAAAAACTCTCCTCCAAAGCTCTTCGCCAAAATGCCGCCTCGCATTACCAGTCCGCGAAAAGCCTTCTCGCTTAATGCTGGCTCTCCATAACCAATTACTTCTAAGCTAAACTCTTGTCTGAACATCCCACATAAAGCCAGCTCGCAAAAGAGCCACACTAATCCAAACTCATCGATTTTTCTTGCCACTTAATGTCAACAGACAGAAGCACAATACAATCAAATTTCATATCAAACTAATCAACACTCAGATAGTGCTGACTCTCCAAAATTCACCCAGGCTCCTGCATCAAACCCAACCGAACAACCTTGATACAAAATACTCTCCACTGAGATATACTTATCCAAAAATTCTAAAATTTTACAGACATCATCTCAACACACACATAAACATTTTTCATGTTTACAATTTCAACAAATTCTATCTCAGTCATTCCCAGAAATTCCAAACACATATTGCATCCCTGCAGGAATTCTCACCCAGACCAGCCTTGCTCAAATAGACACAACTAACCACATACTCAGAATCTTATCAAACCATTTTACAGAATTATAGCTAAAACATAAATTAACAACTTTCATATTTTATACTTTACCCAATTATGTCTTTAAGAGCAAGTAATGGTCAACACTGAATTCTGCTGCAGTTCTAAACAAAGTTTCTGAAATTTTCAAACTTCTCATTTAAAATTTAAAATTCTCCAAACAAATAAAATTGACAAAATTACACTTCAAAATAGCGGATATTATAACTCTACACTGATATATACTTATCCAAAAATTCTAAAATTTTACATCATCATCTAAACATACAAAGGAACATTTTTTATGTTCACACCTTCAGCTAATTCTGCTTCAGTCATTCCCAGTAATTTCAAACAGATACTGCATCCCTGCAGAAATACTCAACCAGACCAGCCTTGCTCAAATAGACACAACTCATCACTTACACAGAATTTTGTCAAACCATTTTACAAAATTATAGTTAAGACATAAATTAACAACGTCCATGTTTTACACTTTACCAAATTATGTCTTTAAGACCATGCAATTATCATCACAAAATCCTGCAGCATTCAAAATAGAAATTTCTGAAATTCTCAACATTCTTATTTAAAATTTTAATACATTCTCCAAACATACAAAATCAATAAAACACTACCAAATGGAAGATATTACAACATTGATGCTTATTGGTTTTGATATTGATGCATACTATTATTGACATTAATGTATTATTGGTATTGATGCTTAATTGACATTAATATATCATTATTTTCAGTCATTGCGGTATTGTGCTAAGTTCTTTTGGATGAACTAGACACTTTAAAGAGTTATACAAATGATTGAATTCATATGAAATTCATATTTGGTAACATATAGGAAATGATGAAAATGAAGGAGCAAAACTGAACTGGACTTCTGATGAGGATGATCTACTTGATGAATAATTCCTCTATAGCTCTGGACTATGGGAGACTATTATATTTTCTTCCAGTTGAATAAATAGTTCACTTACAAGTGAAAATGCCCATTTGATTAAGTTTAGTTAAATTCTAAAACTCTATGTTGATATACTTATTATTCAAATATATTTAATTTATTTGCTTCAGTTTAGTTTGTTTTTACAATTGATAGTGTGCTTAAAAAATTTATATTTTGAGTAATGAATTTTTTTGTGATATGATAATTCAATATTTTGTTTTGAACATTATATTATCTATCTATTGAAAGTGCTATATGTAAAATATAGGAGGAGATTGTTGGATATATTAAATAACCCTAATATATGTTCTAATATAAACCCTAATAGATAATGAACCTTTATAGTGGGCCTAATTGACAAGAGTTCGTTAACTGGTTTAACCCTATTGTAAACCTATATATATGCTAGTTAGAGGCAGCATGATAGGTATTCCAAATTAGATACCTAATGTGTAATGTTTCAAGCAATCACATATTACTTGAACTAAAACCCTAACAATTATCGAATTGAATCAAATATTCGAACAATAAATATCTAAAATCAAAGTCATGTTGATTGTTTGATTGTCTTCAAACTGAATCGATACTCATATTGAATCAAATTAAAATATATTATATATATATATATACCGTTTTACATATATTGTTAATTCATAATATGTAATATCTTCAAAGACTATATAGACTCAAGAGGATCATAGTAGTAGAAATTAAGTTAATTGAAGTATAAAATAGGTCAAATTGGTTTAAGAAATTATAAAAAGAACATTCAAGAAAAAATTTTCTCAAACAACTTTAAAAATAATAATAAGTAGTATTATCGGTAATCAATTTTTAAAGTACTTCTACGAGGTTTTTACCTAAATTGATTGAGGATATTTTAAATTAGGATATTAAATTATCTAGGAAAAATAATTTGAGGATCAATATGAAATTAAATAGTTGAATGGATAGTGAAGAAGAATAAGGTGTTTAGAAAACTTTAAATTGGAACACTTATCGGTTTCTAATTTTAATTTATTTTCAACAATTATTTTGTTCAAATTTCTTTTACATACTTAAAATTAGATGAATTATGGACCATTTAAAATAAATTGAAGTGAGTATGGTTTATTAAATGTGATTGAAATTGAAGATGAATATTAATTAAGTTGAGGAACAAAAGTGATCAAAGGAAAATTGGTTTTTGTATTTAAAAGGATCTATGTTCAGAAGATTTAGAAAGAGTGTTGGATTAATGAAGTGAATGAATAATAGAGTTAGATTGAATAAGATATCATAGAAAGAAATTATTTAGAACTTAATTGAAATAAGAATGACGACTTAATTGCAAAGATTGGATAAGTTTAAATGTTACATTTCTAAATTAGTAAAAATATGCAGGTCAAATTATAATTTTTCAAAAGTGGTGGGACCCACCATCTCTAAGATTTTTTTTATACTTAACAAAAAACTAGAAATTTCTCAAAATCTCTTCAAAGTGGCCGTATGGCTTAGCTTCTCTTCTCACAAATTTTTTCTTTCATTCATTTATAATGTTTTCTTCTTCTTCCTATTAGAGAATTTCATAGCTTTGGATTAGGAATTAATTACCAAGCTACTTCAAATTATTAAATCGTGATTTTAAAGAAGTTAAGGAAAAAGAAGGAAAAGCAAGAAATAATCCAAAGAAGTTTAACCAATCCAAGTAAGGTAACTTCTCTACTTTGAGTTTTAGTTCATTTCTTTGACTTAAATGGTTAGTATAGTTGGGGAAATAATAGGATTAATTGATTATATGATGATACTATATGAATTATAGATAGGATTTTAATCATGTAAATATGAGGTTTGGAATTAGAAAAGGGAATTAGTACAAGTTGGCTTGAAGTTGGTGAATAAAATATGCTAAAGAGAATTCTAAAATTTCTAAAATTCCTAAAAGTGAATAAAAATTTGGAACCCAAATTTAGTGACCTTAGAGGAAGATTTTGAAAATATATAAAACATTAAAGTTGTAGCTTTAAGTCTTAAATATATGCCTTTAAAATATTTTTATAAATTGAAAGTGAGTAGAAAGATATTGATCCTTAATTAGGACTAGCCTAAATTGAGATGGTGCAGAAAATGTTACTGTATTTTGTACATTTGAGGATCTTAGATTTTGAATTAAGAAAAGTGAAAAATATGAAAAATATGAAAAATGTTTATTTATATGTCATATAGGTTTCTGTAAATAGTTTTACAATTAAAGATCTACGGATTGATTTACAGGTAAAAAAGTGGGGTCTGCTCGAGTTAGTGTTGCAGGGTAGCAGGGCTGACTTCAAATGATCACTATAAATTGTGTAGTCCTTGGATTAGTTTAAATTTTGGATATGTTAGAATTGAGATATCTAGTTTAACTAGGAAAATGAATCAAAGTAATTAGATATTTATAACTAAAGATATAAATAAAATAAGCAGGACTGCTAATAGTGAATACTAAATAAAATACTTAGATACAAACCCTAGAATTTGGAGAAAAACTTAAATTGAGTTTAATTATTGGAAATTGGAATAAAATTGAATATTAATTTGATGTTTAATTGATTGTAGTATTAAAAAAAATGGAAAAGATGATGGAAATGGAAAGGATGAGCATATGTGCTTAATTTGAGCATTAAAGTTCAAGTTCGGGGTTTTTGAAGAATTTTGGCTAAATTAGTAATTGAGGTGTGTCATAAATATGTTATTATGCATGATTGTAATCATTTCTTAAATTATTGAATCCATTTGCTTATTATCATTATTCAAACCAGAACGTTTTGATACCTCTTATTCATTATTGATTAATAATTGTTATTTGATATTTCCTATATGGAAACCATACTATGTAATCATGAGTATTGCATCCTAAATTAGCAATTGAGGTGAATTATAAATATGTTATTATGCATGATTGTAACCATTCTTTAAATTATTGAATCCATTTGCTTATTGTCATTATTCAGACGTTGATACCTCTTATTCTTTATTGATTAATGATTGTTATTTGATATTTTCTATATGGAAACCATACTACGTAATCATGAATATTGCACTCTAAATTAGCAATTGAGGTGTGTCATAAATATGTTATTATGCATGATTGTAGCCATTCTTTAAATTATTGAATCCATTTGCTTATTGTCATCATTCAGACCAAAACGCTTTGATACCTCTTATTCTTTATTGATTAATGATTGTTATTTGATATTCCCTACATGAAAACCATACTATATAATCATGAGTATTGCACCCTAACTTACTAAATATATGATGACATAACATGACATAACTACTTGACCGATGGGGTAGTAGGTAAATACTATCGACATTGTGCACAATGAAACTTTTACATTGAAACCTTGCTAGGAATAGGTCAATGTCCTAGTCATAAGATTTGATCAACCTTAAGTATTTCACGAGTTATTTCATGAGTTATTTCACAAGGCCCTGTAAATGTTATGCTCATGTTTATTTAAACTATTGAACCTTTGACATATATGACCCAAATTAATATTATTTGTTTCATTGATAAATTAATTCATTTGTTCCTATTAGTTTGAGTACCATATGGCGTGAGTATTTTTACCTAGTTTTATGTATAATAATATGTTTATGATTCACTGATTAATTAGACTCACTCTTTCAGCGGTTTAATATTTTTCAGGTTCAAAATAGTTAATGGTAGAGGTTCCAAAGGCGTTCTTCTTACTCTCATTGGAACCGATAATATCAAATTACATAACTATATCCTTCATAAATATTGGCTTTTAGAATACTCAATGAGATTTGAGATGTAAAAGCATATAATAATTAAGTATTGTATAAATATTTATAATTTTATAATATAGAAGATAATTGGGTAACCAATAAATGTTTATATGATATTTAACTTCATAATATATGAAGATAATTATTATTTTATATGAAACATTGATTTAATTTGTTAATGTAATTATAAATGGAGAATGAAATATTATAGTGAGGAAATAAAGGTGAAATTAAAGTGTTTTTTGCATGTTGAGATCGTGGATTGTATTTGATTTGCATTATTATTCATCTTGGAGAATGTATTGAATTTTCAAGGAAAATTATGTCAGACTTGATATTTGATAATTAATGATTTAGCTAATTTACAGTTGGTTATGAATTTTATAGGTATTGGTAGTTCAACTATTTTCGTATTCTATGATCGTTATATTTCAAAATTTTTGTAATGTGACATAATAACATTTTAAAAAATGGATAAGCAATATTGATATATAATATGTATATAAATGTATATAAATTCTTGACCAAATATTAGTTTTCTAAGATTTTAATTGCTAAATTAATTCTAGTTCACTTATAAATAAATCTCTTTAAATAATCTTTACAATTGTATATAAGTTAAAACATAAACCAACAAAATTAATCTTAAATTTATATTTTTAAATACATATATATAAGAATATACTTATAATATATTAATATTTTATTACAATTTAAATATTATATTATTAATTATTGCTTATGATTCATTATTCTTATTTATAATAATTAAAGATACTTTTAAATTAAATAATATATTCATCGAAATTATTACATTGTTAATCGAATTTAAACATGTATAGTTATATAATTACTAGTCACAAATGTTAAATTATAAATAATAATTAACTAACTATTAATTAGCAATAATTAACAATAACTATTTATTATTAATGATAATTATTAATTATTAATTATTAATTATTAACTAGTACCAGCTAATAACTGAATACTAATAAATTTAGAATCGTGCTCACCTTTAACATTTATAATCAGATGTTCATCCATACCTTGTATGGATTGAATTTTTTTATCATGTTATCAAATATTTTATGTAAAAACATAATAAATTAATAAAATAATAATCTTTATAGTAAAAAGTAATATGTATATACTCATTTGTTATAAATATATATAATTAGTATTATATTATACATTTAAAATAAAATTTAATTCAGTTATTTAAATTGAACTCTTAATTAATTATACTATTTAATAATAATTGTGTCATTTAAAATAAATTAAACTAAAATCTTCAATTTAAATGATGTTATTTTTAATGTTAAAACTTTGCAAACCATAACTTGTTAGGTTTGGAGGGGCCTTGTCCGCCTAGGCCTGTCTTGCCTTCTTCCTTGGATTAACTATAGGGTAGTCCAATTTCAACTTTTTTTTTTCTTTTTAGTATTAAGAGGGAGAATTGATCTTGATAATATATCTCGGTGTGCGGTTCAATTTCAACTTAGGTTAATTGCATTTTTTATATTCTATCAACTTATTTATAGTGTTGTTAAAATCAAATATAATATGACACAGCGAAAATCTTTTAAAAGTATGTTAATTTTAGATAAATATTAAATTAATAAATATCAAAATTTATTAATTTAAAAAAAAATATTAAAAATTAAAAAAAAATAACTTTCACATAGAAAAATTATTTTAATTCAATTTAAATTTATCTCAACCCTAAGATTTATAAAACTATATATAGAGAATAGTCTCCAGAAAACTCTAATTATCTAATATGGTGATTTATTTTCTTTTCAAAATAAATTACTATATTTACATAAATAATAAAATAAAATATTACAAAAATAATGTCTTAAAAAGCGTATTAAAATAAATTTTCTATTAAAAGAAAATAAGAAAATAAAAATTATAAAAAATAAATAAAAAATTATAAATTATCAAAATAGAAGCCTAAATAAAGAAATTTAACCAAAATACGTCGTCAATCATTGCCGAAAGCTACGTGTTAGATCTGTTGCTCCATTTCCCATTGAATTAGATTTAGATCAAATCTAAAATTAAATACTTCTAATGATCCATTTATTTAACTTTGATCATTTTACAGGATCAAATTGATCCATAAATTTTAAAATTTGAATATCTATATCATAATCAACTGTTACATCAAAAATTGATTAGTAGTTGGATTTGATTTATGATAAAAAAAAGTATAATTATTTAATTATAATTATAATCATTATAATTATTATAATTGAATAATATTTCTTTTTTTCACCTTTAATTTTGATGAATTATATTTCAACAATAATTCATTTCTATTTGTATTCAAATTATTTATAGATTCAATTAAATAAATAATAATTTTTTTTTTGCCTAATCTAAACTTGAATTCATCTTATACGTAAATCTAAAATAATATACATTAATAAGAAAGGGAAAAAAAAATCCCTAAATCTCTTTCAATTTTTTGTTACAAATCTTAAAATAGAATTTTATATCTCATAAAATGCCTAATTTAATAATTAGGTTTCATAATTATTCATGAATATTAAAGTTTTAATTCAAATGATCATTAAATTAAAAATTTAAGAGTTATGGATTGGTTGGTCTCCTAATAAAGTAAGACATGTAAAAAAAAAAAAAAATTATAATAGTGAAATTTAAAATTTAAGAATTTTTAATTTTTAAAAATTTTAATTTTCTTTTTTCCTTAAAAATATTTTTAAATTTTTATAATTTATTATAATTAAATTTTAATTTAAAAATAGATCATATAATACCTAGTGAAATTTCATATTAAAAGAAAATAGTCTTTAATTTATATTATATATTAAATAATAAAATATTAACAATATTAGTAAATTTGGTTCGTGATTGACAAACCTGTTGTAAGAAGCATACCCAACTAGCAAGGAATGGATAGCGAATAATTCAACCGTTGTTGTGGCGACGTCCTCCTCCTGATTTGTTGAAATGTAACATTGATGCAGCGGTGTTCAAGAAAAATCTTAGAATTGGAGTTGGCGCTGTTATTCAGAATTCAAACGGTGAGTTTATTCTTGGTTATTTTTCTATTTTTCGTGTTTGCTGCTCACTAAAAGAGGCTGAAGGTTTGAATATAAGGGAGGTCCTTTCATGGTTGCGGGGCTGTTGTTTCAATAATGTTATAATTGAAAGTAATTCTGAGTTAGTTTTGCTTGCAATTGAAAGTAATTTTAAGTTAATTGTGGTTGCTGTCAATAGTTTATCTTTAGATTATTTTGATTTTGGGTTTGTAGTTTTTGAATGAAGGTCTCTACTTAGTCAGTTATTTAATGTTAGACAAGGGAATTTAGAGGGAGTTTGAATGTTCTTAAAATAAATATTAAACGCCGTTTTAAAATTTAAAAAACGCTAAATGAGATTTTTGAGTAGTTAATAGATTAATTCAAAATAGCATTTTGAAACTTAAAAATAAAAAAAAAATTTAAACTAATCATATCAATTTATTTTAAAATAATATTTTTTAAATTTTATTACTCAAAATTTTATTTACACCCAAACACCCCCTTAATAATAGCTTATATTTTCACCTGGTTATCATCTCCAATTACTAGCCCTTATGTTTGAAAAGAGCTTTTAAAGTCTATCCTGGAATTACTCCAATACAATGTTTTTCAATTTTTTATTAATCATATGATTTTTTTCTAAAAAAATTCAATATTAGTAAATGTATTGTCAAATCACATTAATAAAAATTATTTTTTGAATCAAATTAATTGGAATGATCATATCACAGATTGATTACATTTTAAAATTTAATATTCAATTACATTTGAAATTTTAAAATTTAATAAAAAATATATAATTAATTAAATCTTCAGTGAAAATAAGTTTTCAAGTGATAAGATTAAGTTTTGAGATTAAAAAAAAAAATATATCTTAATTTCAGTTGAGTTTTTTTCTTAAGAAAGGAGACATTTTAACATGCACACGTTAAAGTATTAAAGTATTAATCCAATCCAAACACTGCCATTAAAAGTCATTGCCCGTCCAACCCCAATACGGAGCTGACGTCACCGCCGGTCACAATGCACGGCCATCTCTACCCTTACCCATTTCCCTCAGAATCCGAATTCTTTTTTCTTCTTTCTCATCCTACACCCTCCTTTCCCTGCGGCGCACTTTAGCACCTTCCCCCGTACATTCCCGTTCTCTTCTTTCTCATGGACCAAACCCGGTCCCTCCACCTTTCCACCCGCCCCTCTCAGTCCGGCGGAGGAGGCGGCGGCCGCGAAGACTGTTGGAGTGAAGGCGCGACGGAGACTTTAATCGGGGCATGGGGAGACCGTTACGTTAATCTCAACCGCGGAAATCTCCGTCAGAAGGACTGGAAAGAAGTTGCCGACGCAGTCAATTCCCGTCGAAACGGCGTCAAGCCACCGAAGACCGACGTCCAGTGCAAGAACCGGATCGACACGTTGAAGAAGAAATTTAAGCTAGAGAAAGCCAAACCTCCTCCGTCCAAATGGCCCTTTTTTTATCGTCTCGATTCTCTCATCGGCGTTAACGTCACCGTTACTCCCAAAAAGAAGCCTCCGGCGGTTACCTTGACCGTGAAATCGAAGCCAATTCCTAAACCGGAGCTTTATTCCGGCGTGTCAAATTCAACGGAGGCGTCATTAGACGAGGAGGATGATGATGATATAGGGTTTGATGAAAGAGCGGTAAAGAAGCAGCATCGAATGGAGGATGTAGATTTCTCCGATGGAGCTGCGTGTAGGGAATTAGCGAGAGCTATATTGAAGTTTGGGGAGATATATGAGAGAATTGAGAGCTCTAAGCAGCACCAAATGGTGGAGCTTGAGAAGCAGAGGATGCAGTTTACAAAGGAACTTGAATTCGAGAGAATGAACATGTTCATGGATGCCCAAATGGAGTTTGAAAAGAAATCATTAAAGCGCGCCAAATTCGCCTCTTCTGGTTCAGGTTTATTTGATTTTCTAATTTATGCTTTTTATTTGGTGCTTTGTGTTTTTGGAATTGAATTTGGCGAATTGGAAGTAAATTTGTTGTTTATAATTTTTGGATTGATCGAATTGTGAGCTTAGAAAAAGAAAGCTGATTTCTTTTGCAATTCTAGGATAATTAGTGTACAATTGTTCATTTTCTGCTTGCAGATGCTGATTGTTGCTTTTATTGATTCAGTTTTAGCTTTTGGGAATTTTTTTCTTTTACCCTTTTGGGGTAGTTTTGTCAAGTTTTGGACAGGATTTTGATGGCTTTTGGTTACTTTACTTCTGAAAAGTTTCATGCTGAAACTGTTTCATCTGAGTGCATTGGAGCTAATATTGAAGGGGGTTCGCCTATCGTGTTTGGGGGTGCGTGACCAAGTCCTTTACATGTTTGTGTTTTGTGGATTTTCTATTAATTTAGAATGGATTTTGAACTGTGCCAATAGATGTACTTTGATTTGAGACGATTGGAGGAATACTATTTTTCACTGTTGATGAGGAAGTAGTAGGAGATGTATATCTTTGGGATCCTTCTCTTTCTTCTGCTCATGAGTTCTGGAGAATTTTTGCAAGAAATTGAAATTTACAAGCTTCCTAGATTTTTCCTTGATTGGGATTTTTTAAGGAGTTGACAGAGTTAAATGGAGCTTGTGCAAGTATGAGATGTTCAGTTGTTCTTCTGGACATACGTTTGGATTGTTCTTGGCTGCTTTGCTCATGGTTCACTCAATTTTACACGGGTTTGGCTAGGCAGATTGTTCAACAGCTTGGTATTGACTTGGCTTACGATTCAATCAAACCTATTATATTGTGAGATACGATTGGTTTGAACATGCATAAAAATCTGCTCAATATGTAGCCTTTCCAATCTGATCTTAGTTACACCAAATGTGTAAGGTTTTTAGAATGGAGCAATTCTTTGGAGTTTTGATTTGTACTCCTCGGTTATGTTTTCATAAATAAGTTGCTTGAAATAGTGTGAACAGGTTACTTTGCCTTTTAAAACCCCGCGGAGGTAGAGAACTGTGACTTGGCTAAAAGTTGCAAATGCGAGCAATGCATTTGATGTTCTATTTTTATCACAAGACTGATGTGGATGCTACAATTTTGAATATCCATGTTTTCTTAAATCTGAAACTGATTTATGAATGTAAATTAGAAGGCAATTGCATTTTGAGTGGTCTGTTTATGAACACGCATTTATTATCATTCTTGGTATATGATTGTAGAACTTATCATATTTGATAAGGTAGAGTGTAGAACTTAGGTGCATTCTGCTTGGCATTCTGTCTTTCTGTCTCTCTATTTATGTTGCACATGCATGCATTAACCAACCTACATTCATACACATGCATGTCGTTGTGGGTTGCAGCACGTTCGCATTCACCCAGAGCTTCCTGGTGGCTCAACTTTATGTTGTACCCTTGTCATTACCATTGTCTTCAGTCTCTTGTAATAATTAGGTTAAGGTTATTCTTTTAATATTTGTGAAATTAATGTCGCTGCTAAAATTGAGATTGCCTTTCCTTTAAAAGTCTTTGATGAATTGTGGATGCTTTGAACAGGGAAGAAGTTATAGGTGAGGTCACATGAGCGCTTCAATTCCATGGGGGCTACAATCTGCAAATCTCCATGAAAGGCCTCATTCAACCACTATCTCAATACTGAATGTTCTCTGTCAAATCATCCGGACTCTGTTACATCATCAACAGATTCAGACTCGGAGCTTTTGTAGATGATTGGTGTGTAGTGCATCTATTGTTGTAACATTATTCGGTGTAAATGATTAAGTTGGTCTGCTACAAATTCTGTACTTTCTAATATTGTAAACTGTATCCTCCTTGTATTTTCAGGCATTTTCTCAAGTGATGAATATGTGATAAGGTTGTGTCTCAATAAAGTTGATGCTGATTGAATTCTCTCCTTTTTGAATGATGTTCATGGGACATCCCTTGCTTAAAGGGAGACATGACAAAAAATTAAATTAAACTGATCTTTTGAAATTTATTATTATTAATTCACTGTCGTGAAAGTTATTTAAATTTTCAGGTCAAAATAGAAATTACATTTCTTTGGAGGCATTCCTAGTAAGGAAGAAACTTAGGGGGTTAGGTTAGGTTTTTCTTTCTAATTCTGAACTAAATAAATAGGATTAATGGTAAATTTTAATAATTGTATCTGATTCTCAAATTCAGAGCAAACTGAACAAGTTAATTGAAAGACGGAAACATTATGCTTTTGTTCTTTTGGCAGCTGATAACTACGACTGCTATTCGTTTTTGCTTTGCGGAGGCAAGAAGTATTGCTGCTCTAACACCAACTACTTTCACTTCTAAAACCTTGTGAGAGTGAATGCAATTCTTTGGATTCGCATTGCACTAAATAAAGTGAAATAACTTCTTGTGGGGTTGGTGATATCATTAGCCAAATGCTCCAATTGCGGAGTATTAGAACAACATTAATAATATATATATATATATATATATATATCAAAACATAAATGTAGGGCCGAATCAGAAAGTTAATAGGGGAGTCAAAATTAAACTCGTAGAAAATTTTAGTATTATAAATTATATATAATTATTTTTAGGGGATCAATTAAAAATTTATATGTAATTTTAGTGATATTAGATAAACCAAAGTTAAATTAATAAAAATTTTTAATATTATAAATTATATATTATTTTTTTTGGAAAAATTAAAAATTTATATATAATTTTTTTTTTTCGAGGAGTCAGTTAAAAAATTTACATATATATATATATATATATATATATATATATATATATATATATAGATATAAAGAGGAACAAGGCTACCCCTAACCGTAAGAACAAGGCTACCCCTAACCCTCTAGTTACGTCCTTGCATATACGGAAATTGATTAAAATCATTATTGATGAATCAATCTTGGGTGAAAGATGAATTCTGGCTAAAACATCCAATGAATCCAGAACAAGCACGAATATTAGAGAGAGTAGAATTTGCAGTATACTTGGCCAAACGAGCTCTAGCAATGGCAATATCAATCTGTTACTCGACCATTTTTCTCTGCAACAAAGCTATAGCTACAACCATAAACAGGGTCTCTAAATCTTGCTTCAGCTTCATAAGCTCTTCAGGAACTTCAGGAGGATTTTGCTGACATTGCTTGCACCAAAAACTTTGTACTTTTACAAATTTTTTTAGGCTTATCGGATCGAAAATATGAAACGAATGTGCAATTGGGTATGCATCTTTTTAAGGACTTGCAGGCTGCACATGAGGAGCTTGAACAAGGCTCACTGCTCCTCATTGCTTCATATCACAATTCACTTTCTTTCTTTCTGTGTTCTCTCTTTACACCAACAACTATATTCACCAAATATATAAAATAGGCCTACATAAAGGGTAAATCTACAGTATATCTATCCAAATAATAAGGAGAAAGTAATGATAAGTATCATGTAGTTTTATGTTTATTTTAGGGGTAATTACTATAAGGTCTTTGTATTTTGCCATATTATATTAAAAAGTCTCTATGTTTTTAAAATTATACTATAAAATTCATATATTTTGGTTTCGTTATACTGAAAGGTCCTTTCGTCCATTTTGACCTATTTTCTGTTAGTTAACGAAATAAAAGTCAAATATTGTTTAAAATATTTTAGGTAATACCCAAAACACCCTTTATAGTTTTTATAAATTAGTATGTTAGCTTTTTTGGAGATTTTTTCTTTTTTATCATTAGAAGAAATTGACAAGAACGAAGAAGAAGAAGCTAAGAAGAAAGGGGTTTTTGCTTAATCTCCTAAATCTGGCTGATTTTAGGTAATATGAGTTGATGTGGGTGTTTGTTATTTGAAAATAGGGTTGATGTGGGTGTTTTTTTTTTTTTTTATTTTCTCGATGCGATTTGAAATTTATTATTATTTTTTTTATAAAGGAAGATGTCTTCAAGCAGTGCAAATGGATGAGAATGAAGGTTCTTGAACAGGATCTGTAACTGTGGCAACAGGTGTACAGTTAGAATCTCTAAATCCTATAAGAACAAGAATATATTTTTTTACGCAAGTGCGGATGAAGTTTGTGAAACTTTATTGGGCTGGTGTCAAAGGGTTATTAATCATTCTACAGAAAATCCTAATCTTATGAGGTTTTCTGCTACCAATCATTCTGCTAACAGCCCTAATTTTAGCGACTTTG
The DNA here is from genome assembly GCA_948193065.1 of Aleurites moluccanus. Lineage (NCBI taxonomy): Eukaryota > Viridiplantae > Streptophyta > Magnoliopsida > Malpighiales > Euphorbiaceae > Aleurites > Aleurites moluccanus. The sequence goes on from CANXYC010808825.1 coordinate 14,609, forward strand.
TTATATCTAAGAAACTTGATTAAAAAGTTGATGAAATGAAGATGCTGAAAAAAGAAAATTAGAAGGTAGAGAAGAAGTTACGAGATTTTGATAATATGTTGAGCAAACTGAAGATTTTCTTATTTATTATCTTAATTATAGTTGTGTTCCAGTTAGGGAAGAAGACATAATGATTATTTGGATGATTTGTGCTAATTAATGTGAGAATGTAAAAGTTATCAATATATTTACTTTACTGAATATAATGTTGTTTTGGAACTCCACCTTCTTATACTTTTGTTTTTGGCCAACTTTGGTTTACGGCTAAGTTGGGTAACAATACTTGTATAATGTAAGTTGGGTGACCAGTATTTTCATATGTAACGGAGAACTAAACATTGTATAATTTGTTTAAAATATAAGGATTTAATAGTATAATATTTTCCAATAAAGGGATGTAATAGTATAATATTTTAAAAACACATGGATTTAGTAGTATAATATTTTCAAATAATAATATTTATGTTTACAACTATAATTTATATTCAACCTGCCTTGTATATCAGTCACCTATTGGAAAAAAAATAACAGAAATGCTTAAAATTTACAACGAGACATAAAATATAGATATAATTTCATTACTATGCTAATTGTGGTTAATGTTCACCATAATTATAATCAAATGAGGCCCTCAAAATATTATTGTTGTTAATATTCAATCAATTACATACATACAAAATGAATAACCCTGTGTACCGCCCAAAATAAATAAATTACTGTGGTCAATGGCTTTTACATATATACCACCCAAAAAATATAATCCTACAAAACATTTGCAAAAAACACATACTTCAACAACCATTAACAAAAATAAAAACTAGTTATAAGAATTCAAAAATTCTCCTATATTGCTGTTGACATATCTTCATACTTTTAAAGGTTATTATTGAGCTTGGCTTCCTGTTACTTGTGTTACCCCACTTTGCTGAGATTCTGGAATGATTCTATCTTGTTTGTTTGCAGTCCTCTTTCCTCTTCTTTCTCATCTTCCTCTTCTTCCTCCTCTTGTACTTGGTGCTATTCCAAAAAAAGTATCCTGAACAAATCAAATAGGTTTAAAATAATGCACTGCATTTATATGAAATGAACTCAATAATGTTTTAAATCATTACCAAAGATGTTGGTGCGGAGCAAGTTCTTTTGTTGTGACTTAGACCGCCACATCTTTTGCATCTCACTATTTCACTTCTTTTAGACACCTCTCCTTAACCTTCTTCTCTGACTTTGTTCTTCTTAGGTCTTCCAAGTCTCTCTTTTTTTTTTTTTTTATCAAGAGGCAAATTCACTTAGGAATCATCATCAGGTTCATCGTCTTGCTTAGACATTGGGTGAATGATCCCACTGTATGCCTTAATATCTGTTTCGACACTATAATAAGGATCACAATAATCCTCAATATTAGCTCCTTTATGGACTATAGACCTTGCAGCATACTTATAAGGAAGACCACTTATCGCCCACCACTTACAATTGCACACCATTTCATTAAGTTTCACAGCAAACTTGATACTTCCATCTTTCACCTCATACTCATCATTTCAGCTAGGTAGTAGTGTGCAATGTCTACTCTCTCTTATAGTAAGGTTCAAACTTTTTTTTGCCATTGGTTTAATTTTTCCTTCCCATGAACATCATTTGGCATATCGTTTTTGCAACCTAACCATACTCTTTTGCCTAAAGGATTCAAGTAGGTTAATGATAGGCAATCCCCTTATCTTGTTTATCCAACTATTAAATAATTTTGTCCTATTGCTTGTTTGATGCTCATTTTTGCTAACAGAATTATAAGCATATCTGCACCAGTGCTTTCTTAGGATTTCCATAAGCCACTTAAAAGGTTTTTCTTGATTTATTTTTTTAAGCTATTTCATCTCTGCCCAAAATGTAGGTTTATTGGTGGCTTTAGTAGCTCTCCAAAATACTTTTCTTAAGCTTAAACCTTTAAACCTTTTCTGTATGTTACTGAAAATATGCCTATCAGAATATCTATGTGTGGCATTTGTGAAAAGTACATTAACAACTTCAATTACATCCTAAACATCAAAGTAAAACAGAATATCAGAGAAACCAAAACATCTAAACAAATCTTATCTATCAGCCCTGCAAATAGCAAAATAGAAAAGCCAAAAAAAAAATGATAAAAGAAAATAAATAACATTGTATATAAAGCAAAAAAAAAATAATATGAAAATGCAGACTAAAATTTTACCTTTTGCCTACCCATCATGAAAGTTAGGCCTCTTTTCATAATTGCCAATGCAATCCTTCAGTAGGTCTAAAAAGAACATCCATGTGTCTCTGCACTCAGACTCAACTATATCAATTGTCAATGGCAGAACATCTCTATTACCATCCAGAGTAATTGCACTCAATAGCACCGCACCAAAAGGCCCCTTTAAATGGCAACCATCCATGCATATAAATAGTGTACAACCATCTTTAAACCCATCAATTGCACCCTTATAACAAACAAATATCCTCTTGAACTTTGTAGAGTCATCAGAAGTTTGTTTTTCAACAGGTTCAAACTTGACTACACTACCAGAATTAACTTGTAATACAAACTCCATTTACTTTCTAAGTTTTCTATAACTATCCTGGTGTATACTTTCATATTGCATCCTAGCTTGGGCCCTTGCCCTATACAATTGCCACATTGGCAAATTAATCCCCAATTTATTGCTTAATTGCTGATTCATTAATTTATAGCTCATGTTTAGGTCAACACTAAGCATTTTCATGAGTTTGCTTAAGACCCATCTAGTTGTTACCTCTGAATTTCTTATTGAAGTTGGTGCCACACAAGTATGTTTATTCATCAAATTCTTAATCATAAATGTATGATTGTCATCCAACTTTGATGTATGAATTCTCCAGTTACAATTTTCATCTGTGCATTTAGCAATCACCCTCTCCCCATCATTTTTTAACCTCTGTAGGGTATATCTATCTTTAATTGCATAATAAAAAAGAGCATTCCTAAATACAATAACATCCCCAAACACTTGTCCTACTTCAAATACAATTTCAGATTGTCCATCCCACTGCTACTCATTGGTATATTGATCCTTATATTTTTTGCTCCCCCTTTTCTCTTCCTATTACTAGCATCAATATCTTCTTCTTCAGAATCAAGCACTGCATGGCTCATCATTTCACTATCATAACCTGCATCACTCAATCCATCCTCTTCATTCAGTATATCATAAGGATCTTCTTGAACTTCTTCATCACTAACATCACTCATCTCATCATTATCACTATTTTGGCTATCACTACTAACTTCACCCCTTCTTTTAGCCAATCCCCATCATCATCGTCAGAAAAAATGTATTCATTATCACTTTCTCTACTATCCACATCATTAGTTGCTCTTGCCCTACTCCTTCTTTGTCTAACTCCCCTTGCTGCTATTGCCTTTGCCACTGTCTCTGCCACTGTCTCTACCACTTCCCTGCCACTGCCCCTACCATTGCCTCTTCCTCTACCCCTGCCACTGCCTCTTCCTATGCCCCTGCCTCTGCCCCTCATAACATTTTCAGGTTGAGTATATGGGGTATGTTCAGTTTGAGGTTTAGTTTGTGGGGTAGGTTCAGTTTGAGAGGTTGGTTCAGTTTGTGAGACAGGTTCATTTTGAAGGTCAGTTTTTAAGGTGGGTTCATTTTGAGGGTAACTTTGTGGGGTAGGTTCAGTTTATGAGTGAGTTTGTGGGGTAGGTTCAGCTTGAGTTTCCGGGGTATGGTCAGGTTCATAATGTGGGGTTGCTTCAGGTTCAGGTTGTACATACTCCTCTGATTCAGTTTAAGGTATAGTGGGAGGGATAGGTTGAGGATGATAATTAATTTCATGAACTGGATAATGTTCTTCTATAGGTGGTTCTCCTGTAACTGGTTCATCTTCATCTGAATCTAATACAACTGTTTCAGGTTCCACATTTGCTTGAAATTCAACTTCAGGTCCAGCAACATCAATAGGTTCCACTATCTCATCTATATATGTAGGAATTTCAGGATTTTCTTTGTATTGTCTGAACATGTCATCCACATCCGCATCACTCCTCAATATCTTCCCATTTCCACTGCTTATCTCAATATCTCGGACTTTTAATGTCCGAAAAGCCTTGTAGCAATCTCTGACTAGTATTACTTTGAAATATGTATCTAGCTCCACATTGTCAATGTATGCTTTATAATCATCAAAGTGAAGATGCAAAGTGTATGATTTTGCATATGCCATCCAAAAATCAAGAAGAAATGAAATAAATACGAGCAATGACAGAGGAATTTGCAAACTTTCACACTGTCACACCCACAAACAATAGACAAATGCAGTCAATGGCAGACACTCATTTGCAAAAACAAGCCTAAAACATTATTTTACAATCTCCAACAACTAACATTCATTATTTTATACCCATTAAATTTAAGTTTTTATACTCAAACCCTAACCCCAAAATCTACAAATCCCTAACCCCCAAACTCCACAACTAAGATATAGCCAAAACATAGATATAACCCGTAAACTTCATAACTACGCAAAAAAAAAAAAAAAAAAAAAAAAAAAAAAAAAATAGTAATTTTTACCTCCTTTTCTGCAACCCCATGTAAACCTACCCACTTTTCGATAACACTTCAAAACCCAAATCATCAACTCGTCCTTCAGCATACAAAAAACAATATACAAATATATTAAATCACCAATACACAAATAAGCACATATCTCATTTGCTATCTCTAACCAGTGTTCTCTTAGAAAATACAAAATGGGTAGACAAAAAATAATGAGTAGCGTAACTTTTTTTCGAAAATAGTGGTTCCTTTAAATATTTTTATCAGAGAAATTTTTGTTCTTGAAGATTTTAAATTTGAGAAGTTATAATTTGGTATTGGAAAAACGGGAAGCAGTTGAGAGCAAGAAGACGAGGGGACAATCCGTTCATATGATTTTCCATTCTTCAGATTTTGTATATAAGTAAAGGTAGTGACGATTTTTCACAATTCATAAATGGCAAAATAGGGTGGAGTTGACAGAAGGATCTCATATTTTAACATAACAAAAATACAGAGACTTTATAATATAATTTTGAAAATATAGAAATTTTTTAGTATAATATGATAAAATATAGGGACTTTATAGTAATTACCCCTTTATTTTATTTAGAAGCTGTGCTTTTTTTTTTTTTTTTTTTTATAATTGAGAAATGTGATTTTCGTGGATAGACACATTAGTGACATTATAGTTAACAACGTTAAAATTACTGACATGTCTTCTACGTGGATAATATTTTATATTTGTAATTTCTGACATGACGCTACATATCGATAACATTGTGCCACATCAAAAATAATAATAAAAAAAAACAATTAATGTATAATAAATAATTTTTCTTAAAGTAGATAAGCAGTTCAAATCAAATATTTTGGACTTAATTAACTAATAATTTGAAATTGTTCAAATTTATATTTGATTTATTTAAAAATTATACTAAATTTAAATATTTTACTATTCAATTTTGATTACCTCTCGTGTAAGACAAATAAAAAAAATATATTATTCGTTAAAAAATAAATTTTATTATAATTTTTTTAACGAATATTCTAAAAATATTGGTTAATTATTATGAAATAATTTTTTTTTTTTTTTTACTTCTGAAAATTAAATTTAACTATAATGCATTTGGAAAATTAATTAAAACCTTTATAGTTAAGTATTTTAATCAAGATAACAAAAGTAAGAAAGCAAAATTAGGCAATTCAGATTTTTAATTTTATATTGTAATTAAGAAAATTTAACAAAAAAAAAAAAAAATGAAAACTGAAATTGATAAAGAAAATAAAATAAAAATAAATTTGAATTTGAATTTATTATAGTTATAAGAAATTAAAAATGAAAAAAATAATAGTAATGATAAGGAAAAAATAATTTTAAATAAATAAAACTGTCACGGTCTAAATTTGAGACTAAATATGACGTGCAGTTAGATCAGAGTCTAACCATACAAGTTTAATAAATATTATATTTATAACCTATAAGATTTCATATGAGAATTTAATTAAATATTTATATCTATTTATTATCATTTAAGTACTAATAAATAAATAATGATAAATCAAATACAATTTATTATAACCGATAATTTTCTATAGGTAAGATATAAGTCTAACATTAATAATTGAAAATTAACTTCATTTTTTGAAAAATAATTACAAATAATTACTATTAAAACCTTAACTTGACTTTGGAAGAAAGGGATAAAACCTTATAAAAAAAAAAATCAGACCTGCATATAAACTGAAATTTTAAAGAATGAGCAAACCATGCATTTAGTGAGAAAATATATAAAGACAGATAAATAACCTAACATTTTAAATATTTACATACTTAATATATATACAATACTTAATAATAATTCAAATACAAGTAGTTAAAATAAAATCATTAAAATATTTATTTTAAATCAAATATCATAAGAACATATAATTCTTATATACAACTTATAAAATAATTTTAACTTATACAAATAATTTTTTTCACATATTATTAATTCATTTAAAACAAATAATTATTCAAATCAAATAATGAGAGAAAATTTCCATTGGACACTTTAATTTACAGATGTGTGACATATAGCCCGTATAACATATAAAATCCAAAACCCGTATAACATATAAGATTCAAAATCTATATAATATATAAGTACTATGAAGTATATATCATATCATTTCTCATAGGCCAAATACATATACATATAACATATAAGGTTGAAATCCAATAGAAACCTAAATACCATGGGAGGTTCAAGGGTCTTACCGCAAAAAAAAAATATCTTATAAAAAATAATAAAAGTAACAACTCATAAGTTTAGATACAAATAAATTTTAATATCAAAATCCAATGACAACTATTACATATACACATTATATATACATTGAAAATAAATTTATATATCATATAATTATTAATATTATATAGCTTACCTTTCCTAACTTCTAATTACAAGCAAATTCAATTAATTTATTCATATAAAAGTCAAAAACATAAATATTAAATTATTTATTTGAACTTTATATATTTCTGTCACATCCACACTTATGAAATGTGACGGTCTTAGGGCGTAGGGAAACATAAGGCTACTTACAACCCGTAGAACCCATATTACTATAATTTATAGAAAATTCGCCAGTCTCCTTTATATTTTTCACCCTATTCCCGACCCGAAATCGAGTCTTTCAAAATTACTCAGCCTGCAAGAAAATTATACTCCCAATAATTTATCATTATACCTTCAACTCCACCGTTTCAATATCATCCAACACTTCAATAAAAATATCAGAGCAATAAATATTATTCATTTTATATTTTAGATAATATCAGTTATGTATATTTTACAGTTTTTATTGAATAACAATATTATCAGTATTTTTAATATACAATAACATTATTAAAACCATCCAAAAATCTCATGGAGCACTAAAATAAAAAAAAAGACCATTAATAAGCTTTTTACATAGATAAATGAGATTTCCAGCTGAAAAAGAAAGTCAAAACCGCAATTATCTATCTCGCTCCTGAAAAACAATAATAACCATAGGATGATAAATAATTCTCAGTGAGATACATATATATTATCTTACTTGTGAGGCTAGGTAGGCTCACAAGGAAGGTCAATTTTATAATAGATAATCAATAAAATCAGAAGTAAATAAAATAAAATTCATCATAGCTATTTGACTGATCAATGAATAGGTATGTCAAAAATACTGTAGTTATAAGCAAGAGCATTAAAGGAAATAAATTATCATGTCAAAAGATACATTGCAAAAAATATAATAAATAATCAGCTAAGGTTTAATATACAAGAAAATATAACAAATGGTTAGATAAGATTTAATATACAAAGGTTTAGTTCAGAGCAATGACAAATAATCAAAATTCAGTAGTAAACGGACAGAGGCTATAGACTGGTAGCATGCCAATCAGTACAGTCATATAGTTGATAAGACCTCACGGCTAAGACCTTACCCCCTCTTAGCTAGGGTCAGTGTAAAACATTATGCACAACGCCTAATGTATATATAAGTCTATTTCACCGGATGAATAGTTCTATCATTGATAATCAGTAGGGGTTCAAATAACAATGTTAATAAATTCAGATATCAAGAAGTAATATGTAATAAAAATGGCTAATCAATTAAATTATCAATTAAGGTAACATGACAAATTAAGGTTTGTGAAGGAAAGTTCGGTTACAAGTTGGGGTTTATATTCCAATGGCTAGAATTTTCTCAATTATGCAATTCAAGGTGGTTTTAAGGTAACAATTAAGGGTCAGGAACAATTATGTTAAAATCAATTATAAGGAATGAATTATACATAATTAGATATACAAGGTATTTCAATGAGTTAGCAATTTCAACAATGTTCAAAGGTTTTATGTTACAGCCTAACTTTAGACTATGACGGTCCTAGGGTACGGGTAATGCCTAAGCCACCAGTATCTCGAAGAACCCATACCTAAACATTTACATTCATTACTTAACATGTGATACATTTTAGGTGATAATTTTTTTTACATCATC
>CANXYC010808914.1:0-11860 GCA_948193065.1 Aleurites moluccanus
CTGATTTTAGATCGATATGGCCAAAGTTACCCCTAAACATGCCAATCAGCCAAAATTGGGGTTACCGAAATGGCATAAAATGACCTAAAACGGAAATGGCTATGAAAGTCATTCTATAGACCGGTTTGACCTCAAATCAAGCCTAATCATCCTATATATATGAATACTTATATCTTAGATGTTAAATTTGCATCATATATGTTGATAACATGTAAAACCAGAAAGTCACTGAAAAAGGGGAAACGGACCCGTAATTTGGTAAGTTGCTGCGATAGCGCAACTGGGCTCGACAGGCTAAAATTATAAGTTGTTCCCAAATGACTCTATATATGGTTATATGGATATACTGGCTATTTGGCATCTCATATGAGTTATACTTTTGCATTTTCATAATGGTTTGGAAATGGTAACATAACAGGGCTACTTCGATGGTGTAGCGCGTAATTCCATCGATGGTGTGCACACTGATTCTACTTGCCCTAGCTAGAGATAGGGATATGGATTTAGCCATAAGGATTGATCCTCCTTATGACATTTTATATAGAAATGGAGATGTGGACAGAACTGACAGTGTTACTCAATTATTTGACCCAATCCTATTTACCTTATGCATTTTGATCCATTCTATCATATTGTCATATCTCATCATATTTATAATTTTCTTCTATTGATAACTGTCATCATATCTATATTTGACTTCATATTGATAAATTGGCATCATACTTAATATTATCATAAATAATCAGATGTGTATCTGTAAATTAGTAATGCATTTCATATTTATAGATCCACTGAGTACTTTATACTCACCCCTTTATGTTGAATCATTTCAGGGAAAGGAGAGTGAGACACGGTCATCCCCGGCTACTTTTGTAATTCCAACCGAGGAGCAGATGTATAGTCTTTTCCTAGAGTAGTATAGTTCACTCCATGATATTAGTTGCATATGTATATTTGAGTATGATTTGTGGATATGTAAATATATAATTGTATGTTATGATGTATGTATATATTTTAACAGGGGATGCAATTGCTATGGTAAGCTCATATGATGTTGGCACATGTATGAATGATATTATAGGAAACTGTCATATGATTTATGATGTATGAAACCATTATATGAGTTGATAAAGATTATGTATTATGAGTTGGCATAAGTAAGAACTGATGTGAGTTGTGTATTGGAGGTTGAATTGGGATTTGATATTGACATTAGAAGTGCTTTGATATGTTTTTCTATTTGGGCAATGTTAATATTACAGAGGAGACTCTGTATGATTTTCTATAAAACTCAAAGTGTTTAGAAAAAAAAATATGTCATAAAAATGATTAAGTAAAATGAAAGCATGCAACTTGGGTTCTTCGTGGTACTGGTTATGTGAATTATTCTCGTGCCCTAGGACCGTCACAGCCCTATAGTGTGGGATGTGACAAACTAAGTTGCCTTCCTCTAACCCTCTGTCAGTTACCCTTTGATTGAAATGTCGGGGTAGCCTTTGCTGATACCCTTGAATTCGGTAAAGTGCATCCATCCTTTTTTCATCAATAGCATTTAGCTGGTCATGATACCCTTTGATCCATTCTACCTTAGTAAGCTGATTCTCCCGCATGACGCTTACAGAGCAGATCTATACTTCAATTGGAAGAACTGCTTCCATCCCATACACTAAGGAGTACGGAGCTGCCCCCGTTGGTGTTCGAATGGAGGTCCGATACCCCCATAATGCGAATGGAAGGCGTTCATGCTAATTCCTATGATTGGTGATCATCTTTTACAGAATGGTCTTGATTGTTTTATTTGCTGCTTCAACTGCCCCGTTGGTCTGAGGACGATAAGGAGAAGATCGATGATGTTGAGTCTTTTCCTTTTCACACAGATTTATTACTTCCTTTTGAAAATGAGACCCATTATCAGTGATGATCTCGAAAGGCAATCCAAACTGACAAATGATGTTAGTTCGAATAAAGTGTGCTACCTTTTTGGAGTTCAACACTTGGTAAGAGGCTGATTCTACTCACTTTGTGAAGTAATCTATTGTCACCAAAATGTATTCATGACCATTTAAGGATTTAGGACTGATGCGCCCTATGACGTCAATGCCCCATGTAGCAAAAGGCCAAGGTGTTGTAGTCGGGTGCAACGAAATGGGAGGTTGCTTTTGAAGCTTCGTAAATATTTGGCATTTGTGGAATTCTTGAACATACTTAGCACAGTCGTCATTCATTGAAAGCCAAAAGTATCCCAAGTTTGTGATTTTCCTGGCCAGAACAAAACCATTCATGTGTGGACCTTTTTCACCACTATGTACCCATTCCATAATCTTCTGAGCTTCCTCCTCCGTTACGTACCTAAGGTGGATGTTATCCCAGGCTCTTCTATACAACACGTCACCATTCGATATAAAATTGCTAGCCAATTGTCTTAGGGTCCTCCGGTCTGATTTGGATGCCCCTTCCGGATACCGATCATTTTTTAAGAAATTTAATATGTCCCAATACCATGGCTTACCATTGGCCACTTGAATCTGCATGCATGTTGTAACATAACCCGGTTGCCTTCGCACTTCAATGACCATGGGACGTACTATCTCATTACCTATCATGTCTATCAAGGAGGCCAGCGTTGCCAAAGCATCGGCAAACTGATTCTTGGCTCGAGGCAAATAGTGGAAAGATAATTCATGAAAGTTTTCTGCTAGATCAGTCACGTGTTGATAATAAGGAACTAAACGCTCTTCTTTCATCTTCCACTTACCTAAAGCTTGCGACACAATCAAATTAGAGTCCCCATAGACCTCTAGGTAATCAATCCTTATGTTTGTGGCAACCTCTAAACCACATATGCAGGCTTCATATTCTGCCTCATTGTTTGTTACTTTAAAGGACAATTTAATGGTCATCGGTAAATGATACCCATTTGGTGTGGCAAGCACTATTCCCGTGCCATAACCCTTATTGTTAGCTGCACCATCAAAGTACAACTTCCAAACTCTAGTTTTTAATTCCATGATATCTTCGTCAGGGAATTCAAGCTCAAATGGTTCATCATCTATTGGGGCAGCCGCTAGTTGGTCGGCTATCACACTTCCTTTGATAGCTTTTCTGGGGACATACTTAAGATCAAAGGCTGCTAGAATTGCCAACCATCAGGCCATTTTGCTATCAAGAACTGGCCTCTCCATAAGGAATTTTAAGAGGCTCTTGTCGGCAAGAACATGTGTGGTGTATAAACCCAAATAATGTTGCAGCTTATGGCATACCCAAACCAAGGCAAGGCACAACAGCTCGATTTGATTATATTTTAGTTCATGAGCAAGCATGCACTTACTCAAGTAATAGATGGCATTTGCATTATGCGAATCTACAACATTTTGAGCTAGCATCACCCCCATGGCTTCTTTGGTCATAAAGAGGTACAACAGCAAAGGCTTACCGGGTCTTGGAGGTTGTAATACAGGAGGATTTAGTAGGTATTGCTTGATCCTTTGAAAGGCTTGCTGACATTCATCATTCCACTCTTTGGAAACCCCTTTTTTCAATAATTTAAAGTTGGGTCCACAAACATCAGCCAACTGAGAGATGAACCTACTAATGTTTTGCAAACGTCCTAAGAATCCCCTGATTTCTTTTTCAGTCTTAAGAGCTGGCATCTCTAAGATCGCTCTCGATTTGGCTGGGTCTACTTCTATTCCTTTCTTGCTCACCATGTGGCCCAAAAATAAACCAGAGGATACGCCAAAAACACATTTAGCTGGGTTCAATTTCAGGTTGTACTGTCTCAACCTAAGGAAGAAACGCCTTAATGCATCTATGTGCCCTTCTGCTGTTTTGGATTTTATCACTATGTCATCAACATATACTTCCACATCCTTGTGAATCATGTCATGAAAGATAGGTGTGGCCATTCTCTAGTATGTTGCCCTAGCATTTTTCAACCCAAAAGGCATGACCTTATAGCAGTAGGTACCCCATTTTGTCACAAAAGCCATTTTTTCTTTATCAGGTGGATAAACTTGTATCTGGTTATAGCCCGCATATATATCAGTCAAGGAGACTACCTCGGATCCGGCCATGTGGTCCACCAGTAAGTCTATGTGAGGTAATGGAAAGTCATCTTTTGGACAGGCTTTCTTCAAGTCCCTATAATCAACACACATCCTTACTTTTTCGTCCTTTTTGGGCACGGGCACTATGTTGGCTAGCCATGAAGGGTAAGAGATAGGTTCAATGAAACCATTCCTTAATAACTTAGCAACTTCTTATTTAATCTTGAGAGACCATTCTATCTTCATCCTCTATAGCTTCTATTTCACGGGCTTCACATCCTCATAGGTTGGAATCTTATGGACCGCTATGCTTGGATCGACACCAGTCATGTCTTCAGGTTCCCAAGCAAAACAGTCTAAAAATTCTTAAACTATTTTGATTAAAGAAACTTTTTCATAAAATGATGATGCAATGAATGTGATTTTCTGTTTATCATCTATGCCAAGATTAATTGATTCTTTATTCCGTTCTTTTATTTCATTTATTTCATTTTCTTTTGATGCCTCATTTAAATTGGGTTCATCAAAAGGAAAAGAAGACTCAGAGAGATAAGAGGAAAACTAGAAAGTTTTATTGCTATCAAAAGTTTTGTCCTTGCGGACTACATTGAAATTAAAAGAAGGACTAGGGAGATCCTTTTCTGACTTTACAGAAGAAAAAGAAAAAACATACTCCAACTCTGACTCTGCTTCGGACTCAGATTCTGACTCGGACTTGGCTGTTAGGGAAAGTGTTTCATCAAGGTTAGGAAACTTCTCAATGGGCCAATTGTCTGGTGAAACCAAGGTAGGATGGATGAGCTTGGTAGGGTCTGTTGCTACTTCACTTCCAATCATGAAGACTAGCTCAAAGAGAGTAGCCTCCATGTTTTCTTCCCAATCTTGGTCTAAGAAGTAGATGGGCTTACAATCCTCTAAACTAAGCCTGACATCAAAGAAAATTTCAAAACCTGGGATTAGCTTTTTAGTCAGAAGGCAATACCAAGGTTTAGCAAAGCCACAGAAAGGAAAATCTTCCCCTTCTTTTACAAAATACCCATTCAAAGTTTTGAAGTAAGGGCGCATTTGCCAATCAAAAACCTCACCTCTCCTTTTAACTTCAGCTCTCCTTTTGGCTCTCATCTCAACCTCCTCTAAATCCTCTTCAGTAGGCTTGTAACCAAGCCCAAAAGGTGGGTTGGCTACTGGATATTCCTTGAAGGAGGTTATCCCCTGCTGATTCCTCCCAAGACCTAAACCAAGAAAATAGTTCATTTTCTTTAAGATGTTAGCCACTGCTATGTTTCCAAAAGGATCAAAATCAAATGAGACTAACTCTTAACCTCCTTCCTATTCAATGAACTGTATGGTATCAAAGGAGAAACCAGACAAATGGACACTGTTCGGCTCAGGCTGAATTCCCATAATAGGAGCGGAGCTAGGAACTTCACTTTTTCTGTGAGTATCACCTTTGATAGTGACTACAGTAGTTCCATGAGGCATTTTGAGCTTCTGATGCAAGGAGGATGGAACAGCTTTTACCTTATCAATCCAGGGTCTTCCAAAGAGGAGGTTAAAGTAGGCAGGTGCATCAATTACTTGGAAAGGGGTAGGAGTGGTTATAAGTCCGATTGTTACATCAAGAGTAGCCATACCCAATACCTCTCTCTTTGTATTATCATATGCCCTCACAATCTGATCGGAGGGAGTGAAATCTGTAGCCCCTAGGCCCAAGCAACTTGCAACTTTCAATGGGTATACATTCGGAGCTGACCTATTATCAACCAAAACCATGGGGACTGTCTTCCCTTGGGTCATCACAGTTAAGTACAGAGCCTGATTGTGATTTTCTCCTTCTTTTAGCAAATCATGATCAGTGAAAGAGATGGAAGCAACCTTGGTTGACCTAGTAAGGGAAGCCACCAAGGTTTCTGGAGAAATATCAACTGGAGCTTGACACTGATTCAGTGCCTTGCAAAGAGCTTGGCGATGTGGGAAGGATGACTATATGAGACTCCAAATGGAAATATTGGCTTGGGTTTTCTTTAACTGTTTGAGGATAGCATCCTCTTCAGGCTCATTATTTATTTTCTCCATAGGAGGGGGTACAGGCTGTTGTACTGATGAGGTTGGTTGATAGATCCTACCACTTCTTGTTATTGCATCTATCTCTTCCACAAAATCATTAAGATCCAAAACACAGCAGAAATCATTATTTGATCTAATCAAAGAGATTAAATCCATTTCGATGTCGCAAGAGTGGAGGAAATTGACTTGATGATTTGAAAGAGGGTTGGTGTTGATGTTGGGCCTTGCTTTTGGTGGAATAATATCGCCACTATCCACCAAGTCCTGGATCTCATGCCTAAGGTTCTTGCACATTTCTGTTTTGTGCCCTATAGCCTGATGATGTTCACAGTATTCACTCATGTTCCAACTCTTAGGCAAAGGATTTGGGGGTGCCCTAGGCTCTAAAGGCTTCACCAAATTTGCCTCTAATGCCTTCTTGTATACCATGACAAATGGCATACCAGATCAGTAAACGCCCTCCTTTCGAGTCTCGTAGGAGGATGGTTGGATATGGCAGCCACTTCTCTGCCTTTCTGATTAGCGAGAGTGTTGTGGGTATAGTGAGTGTTCTTCATATACCTTGAACCAGAGGATTCTTCCTTGATTTGCCTAATTTGCCTGCTCTGGATCAAATCCTCTATCTTTGATGCTATGGCAATAAGGGCTTTAAAGTCTGACAGATACTGGGTTTGGAGATGAGTCTAGTAACTTGGAAGGAGATTCTTGATGATTATATCAATCTACTCCTGCTCGGTGGGCCTGTTCATCATTTGGGCTGCTTTAGCCCTCCACCTAGTGAGAAAAGTGGAGAAGGACTCCCTTTATTGTTGCTTGGTGGTCTCTAAGTCTCTCCTGGTGATGTCCACCTTAATGTTATAATGATATTGTTGAACAAACCATCTCATCACCGCGCCTGTAAGCAATTGTTGGAACAATTGAGCAAGGAGCTCATTGTCCACCCCAAATGGGTTCATAGCCCCCACATACATCTTCAAATGAGTTTTGGGGCAGGTAGTGCCATCAAACTTATTCATGCTAGGCATCTTGAACTTTGGAGGGACCCTAGCATTTAGGAACAGAGTAAGTGAATCCACATCGATCAAATGCTCATGCTTTTTGATGTTTTTCATAAGCCTTTCCATAGCTTCAAATTTGTCCATCAATTTCTTAGTTTCTGACGAGTTGGAATTTTTTCCTCCATGAAAATGATTTGGGGAGAAGGATGGCACTGTGCGACAGGTCAAATTGATAGTTTGAGGTGGAATGGTACTGTCAGGAGCTTTCCCATTATTTGTTAGATCAATAACAGGGTTTGGTGGAAAGGATGAAGGTGTATTTGGGGCATCAGATTGAGGAGCACTTGTTCCTTGGCCCATCATGGTTTTCACCTCATTAAGGATGGATTGGCATTGTATATCAAGGGCACGGCTTAGGGCAACCTGGAAGTTATCCTCTTGTTTCTTGAGTAAGTTGGCTAACATTGCTTCTATGGCCTCTATACCGGGTGTTGTGCTTTCCATTTGTACCTTTCAAAAGAAACATTCAGAATTAGGTTATGGTGGTCCAAACAAAACTTAAACAAGGATGTGAAAATAGGGTTTGAAAGTTTTGCGAGTGGTCTAATAGGTACAAAGTTTTGGGCTTCAGGTTTTGTAGGTGGTTTAATGGGTTCAAAGTCTTGGTTTTGACCATTGACTCATTCGTTCTTAGTCCACAAATGCATGAATGCATGGTCATGTATGGATGCATGTATGCATGAAGAAAATAAGTTTCATGATGGCAATTTAACGTTATTATGGTTCATAGGCCCTAAGGTCCAAGGTCTAATGTTCATTACATGAAGGCTAGGTGATTTGGTTTAAGGGTACTCATCACACTAGAGCAGGGATATACCTAACCACATGTGAAACAATGAGTTTCGCGTGGCTCCAACAGTACGACTGCTCGTTACACCTCAAAAAGGATTTGAAGATTTGTCGTGGGCTGGATGCTTTTGCTATCTCCCAACATACTCAAAAAGAGTTGTCAGATCAATGCTACTCGCTATCTAAAGGTTGAATTTCGTAACTGGTGATGTAGTGATGCATGAAAATCAAGGTTAAACTAAAAGCCAAGTAAAAAGTCATTTTTGAAAAAGATTTTCAACCAATTGGTAGTCCTCTTTAACATTTGAAAAAGTTTATCCCCAGTGGAGTCACCAGCTGTGAGGCCTCGCTCGAGCACCGCCGGTCCGGGGCTGCTCTTAGAAAAGAAAGAGCATTGGGGCATCAGAGTGCTCATATGGGGCAATTTCTCACGGAGGAGATGACCTTAGCGCCTTTTATTTGAAAACGATTTTTGATTTTTAAAGTCCTCGCCTTAAGTTATTTTTGTCGGGAAAATTTAAGGTAAAAACCCATTTTGACTCAAATTTTATCCCAAAGGAAAAAATGCAGTAGTCTTTGAAACCAAAGAGGATTCGGGGACTAGGTTTTCGGTTGAACTTAGCTTTCAATTTTAACCTTAATTTAAAATGATTTTCATGAGCAATTAAAGAATGTAATATGCGTGAGCAAGTAAATAAATGGATGAACAATTGAAATACAAGTAATCAAATAGAACAATTAAAGAAAGCGATAAAGGTAAATTATTACACCTCAAAATTCCAAAATAGTGGATACCAACTCTAGCCCTTATGGGTTCTAGGTTGATCACACATTCCCCAAAAAATATATTCTACAAATAAAACAAAGCTAATAATTAAAGAAAAGAGATGGTTTTTTGTCTTTTTTGGATTTGAAGCTTTTATACAGCTTGCCTGCATATCCCGTTGAATGGGAATCAAAACCCACATAGTTCTTCCTTCTCGCGAAGGAGGGTTGTTTTTATGCCCATTTTATCATGTTTTGATTCTTTATTTTAATACTTTACCAAAATAAAGAAGATGAGTTAGGAGACCATACCTTTGCCCTAGCTTTTAGAGATGCTAGCAGACGGAGTGCTCTTCCGGACCGGAGTTCCACCTTGGATCGGATAAAGCCCGAGGAAATGGGTCGAGATGCCTTCTTAGCTCTTAAGAAAACAAATCAACGGAGGGACCTTGCTTGGGAAAATATCACTTTGAGGCTCAACACGCCCCTAGTAGCAGCTCTTTAATTTTAAAGATAGCTAAAAAGAGAGAAAATATCACTTGGAAAGGAAAAAAGACGAAATCTAATAAAGTAAATGATTTCTTGTCTTCTTTTCCTTATTTCTTTAAGTCTTTGTGTGTTTCTCTGTGAGTCCTGGAAGGTGAGGGGAGGCTCTCTATTTATAATAGGAGCTTGGGGGCCGAATCCCATCATTTTTCAATGTGGGATTCAGAAGAAGAGTGGTGCAGAACGTCGTTGCCGCCGGCAATAGGAGAAGTTACTGCCGGGATGGGGTGGTGGCACCACTGGGGTACCATGGTGGCACAGGGTATGGAGGAGGGTGGAAGCAGTGGCAAGGAGCCATGCTGCCGCCCCTAGGCATGGAAGTTGTCACCGTCGCCACCCCTCTCTGGCGGTAATGCTATGCTTGAAGGGCAGCACCCGTGCCCTAACTTCATTCTGAAGCTATTCTGAGTCCGTCCGAGTAAGGGTTTGGTTTTAGGGAGTGTCATTCGGGTTAGCATGAGTTCAAGGGTGTAAAAAATGAGTGCTCACAAGGCCCAGTTTCACTAGTGCAAATGGCATGTCAGATTACGGGTCTGTTTTAGGATTTTTAGGTAGTTTCTATTTCTCTATATTATTAGCATATTTGGGTAGACTGTTTGGTATTAATTTGAAGCTTAGAGATAGAGGAAGGGATTGGGCCAAGTATCGAGTTAAAATACTTTCTAGGTTGCAAATTATATTAGTCGGAAGTTTAGGTCAGTTAAGGTCAGTTCGGAGGGTCATTTTTGGTGCCAATTGGGCATTTCAAATGAAATTAGGGTTTTTATGAATCAAATCATTTCAAATGCATATGATATGCCATATGATGCTTAAATGTAATAATTGTATATAAAACTTACTTCCAAAACTTAGTTAAGGCACATAGCTCCTAGCTAGCCAAAGACTCCCCAACGGTCACTGTGACTGCCCTACTGGTCCCTTCCTCGAGAGGCTCGCCAATATATATATATATATATTCTCTTCGTAAGGATTCAAATTACTACATATACACACAATACACATCAAATACACATATACTCACAATCAATGGTCATATTTCCTATCAAATGATAAATTTACCCTTTTTGCACAAATAGGCCATTCGGCCAAATCCAAACTTGGGCTACACATATTCAAACCTCATATTCATTATACAACACATTAATTAACATAAATATTAACATATTAAAGCAATTTTGGGCTTACGTTCAAGCCTAGATTTCATGCCAAAGTATTTTGAACTTTATAGGTCATAAAGACCTAAATTCAATTCAAACTCAAATCAAGCATACTAATTACTTCCTATATGCTTCAAGTACCTACCAATCAAATATATTACACATAATTATCAAATTATAGACATAGTTTATCTTATAAACCCTAACCCTAGTTCAAAGGCATTTCGGTCTACAAGGGTCATGCCATCTAAGCTTGATTCTTCCAATTCAACTACACAATTCAACAATTAAACACATCAATTTAACAATTCAAAGCTCAATTACACATAATCAAATCAAATTCCTCATTTTTGCCCTAATTAGGTTCAGTTTAAGGGGTTTTTCCTAATCCAATATTAAATCTTGCAATTACACTTACAATTAACCAATTCAAGTTACCAATTACACATCTAAACAATCAATTCACTAAAACCAAACCAATTTCATGTTTCCCCCAACCTAGGGCATTTGGCCAAAAGGGGGTTTTCCTCCCTTTCATGTTGTCCTTCAATTTAAGGGTTCAAATATCAATTCACCATGTCAATTAAAGATTCAAACATTTAATTGCAGAATTTTACAAGAAATTTTACACCTAAACCCTAATTTCCATTCTGTTTCAATGCCTCATCCACAATTGACATTCAATCAAAAATTCATCATCCAATTAACATTAATTCAACCCATACAACAACAATTATGAAAATCAATTACTCCATTGAAACACAAAATCATATTTCCCCCAAATTTTCCCCTATTCATTTCGGCAACAATGTATATTACCCAATAGATGTTTAATTCCTCAAATTAATCATCCACATCAACATTTAAATGTAATTTAATCATCAAACAACCAGAATTTTTAACTTACCTAAAAATTCTAAGAATGGTTGAATCTTTAATCCTTCCAACCTCTCACCAAAATAAGGATTTGAGCTTTGATTGATGAAATGGGGGATAATTTGATGATGATTTCCACTTTAGCATAAAAAAAAATGACTCCAAACTTTGATTTCCTACTATGGCCGAAACAAAGAAGAGGGTTTTTCTTCCTTCTTTTGCCTAGATCACGGTTTCTTGAATGGAGAAGAAGAAAGTGCATAATTGTTTTGAATAAAATAAGAGTAAGTGGACTTTTTCCACACAATCACCTACACCCAAACTCATAAAATGAACTTTTCAACCTATACATGCATCCCTTGGATTGCAAATCACCAATACCTTGTTCCATTGAATCATGATGAGTGAAAATGCTATTCACTCCTTCCTCTTACATTTTTGCTTTAATTGGGTCCTTATAAAATATCAATTAATTCCCTAATTTTTATTTCCTTTAGCAATAAAGTCCTATCATATTTTGTAACCTAATTTGGCTATTTTATTTTTATTTATTTAT
>CANXYC010808933.1:0-25389 GCA_948193065.1 Aleurites moluccanus
TCAATGATGAAGAACACAATGTGTGATTTTGATGTTTAATTGATTTTAAAGGTGTAAATGATATGTATTTGATGTAATTAACACGAATTGATGGTTAAAAGTTTCAAATGAATTCATTTGGAATAAGTTAGGTTTTGGCCGAAATATGTAAGGTTGAATAATGCTTAAGTGCTTTGGCATTTGTTAGGTTTGAATGCTTATACATAATGCATTTAGTGTATATTAATGTTGTATGTTTGATTGGTGTTGAAAAATTGAAGAATGGAATGATTTCCATTAAAGTGGTAACATATAAACTTTGTTACTTTAAGGTTTTAGGCAAATGCAAATGAAGAACTAAAGTATGATTAAGGTATAATGGCCTAAATGGTTGGAATGTATAAGGTTAAATGTAGGAAGAATGAATGGTATAAGTGATTTGAGGCATAATTGGAAATTTGTATAGGTTTGGTATGAAATATTGAGCTAAGTGTTTGGAAGTTCATAACATAGCATTATATTGATGAATATGTGTAATGTGAATGATTTGTGGTGATGAAAATGCATTTGGTGCATAAAAGGTATAAAAAGTGTTATCAGAGTACTATAGGGCCTTTGATGTGCTTAATGTGTAATTTGTGTATAATGTATGTGTTTATGTGCTTATATGTTTGATTATGCCTTAATATGGCATAATATGTGTTTTGGTATGATTATTGATAGATATGTGTCTTATAAGATAAACTTGAATGTTATAGGAGAATCGTCCCAGATTAGGGCTATGGACGGGGAGTCCCGGGCTAACTAGGCCACTGGGAGTGAGATTTTGGAGTTTGTAAATAAAGTGAGTCTATATACATATTTGATGCATAATACATTCATAAGTCATGCATTTATGCATATGAAATGATAATCTTGCTTGAAAACCATTAATGATTCACATTTAGGCAAATTTGCCAAATTGACCTAAAATGGTGCCACCGAAATACCTAATTTTGGCACAAACTTTGATTTGCTATAAAATATATTCTAAAAGGCTTTTTGACCTGAAACCAAGCCCAATCATCTTTTATATATATGTAGTTGATATTAGTATACAGAAATTGCTATATATATATTGAATTTAGGGCAAACCAGAAAGTGCCTGAAAAATGAAAACGGACCCGTAATTTGGGAGCCAATTGCGGCAGCGCAAACTGGGCTTCGACGGGCAAAAATATGAAAATGAGCCAAACCCTTTCTTTGGGTTTATTATTGATATATATCATCATTTGAGTCTTATTTGAGACTTATTTTAATACATTTATGCTAAATGAGACATTTGCATATAATATGTTATAACAGGACTACTTCGATGGTGTAGAAATAAATCATCGGCTGTGATCACAGATATATGATATGGCCTCTGCTAGGGAGGGTAAAAATATTCCCTATGCCATGGTTGATTGGGGGAGATGTGATGAAATGAAGCTACAGTATTATATATGACACGTTACAGGCTCTTGTTATATTATATGCATTATGATCCATAATATGTATTTCATCATGCTATCACCAGCATTTCTACTTATAGATCATTAATGGATAGATGTGAATGTCATGAATATTATTGCATACTCATATATATAGAATGACTCACTGAGAATAATGTTATACTCACCCCTTTCAGTGGTTATATGATTTCGGGACCTCAGTGAGGGAGTCATCCATTGGCTACACCATCTCCAGCCTTGGATCAGATGTATGTATTTGAGGTCACTCCTATGTATAGAGGTTCCTTGGTATATAGTGTATAGAGGTTTGAGTTGACTTAAGTAAAATGTTAAAATGATCAAATGGTAAATTGATATGATATGGGTATGTATATATTCTACATATATATGATATATGAGCTTGAGATGATATGTATATGTTATATGATATGAACGAAAATATTAAAGTCCATTTTGAGTTGCAATTGATCAATGGAGGATATAAGGGGATGTATGTCATATTGGGAGTGCATATTTATAAGTTTTGTGGATAGCTTAAGTCAGAGTTACAAAGGAAACTCTGTCAGTTTTTCTGCATGATTGTTATATATAGTACTGTACTATTACTTTACTTCACTTCCTTCACATTTCCACCCAATCACACCATGGCATAGAGAATTTTACCCTCTCTAGCAGAGGTCAGAGCATATATACATATATATGTGTACACAGTCGATGGATTTACTCACTACACCATCGAAGTAGTCTTGTTATAGTATAGTATATGCAAATGTCTCATATAGTATGAATATATCAATATTAAATCTCAAATATGACTTTAATGATGTTAAATAATGTCATAAAGGTCAAAAGAGCAATTTAGCTACATATGAAAATTTTGGCCACCAGGGCCCAGTTGCACCAGCGCAACTGACACTCCTAAATTATGGGTCCGTTTCTCATTTTTCAGGCACTTTCTGGTTTGCCTTGAAATCAATATTTCCATAGCATTTTCTTTATAAAAATCATAAATATATGTATATAATAAGCAATTAGGCTTGATTTGACATCAAAAATCCTTTCAGAACAAATTTTATATAGAAACAAAGTTTAGGTCAGTTTTAGACATTTCGGTGGCTCTGTTTTAGGTCATTTTGGTAAAACTGACTAAAAGTGGATCATTAATGATTTTCAAGCAAGGATATCATTTCATATGCATAAATGCTTGACTTATGAATGAATAATGCATAAATCATATATATATACTCACCTTAAATAACAACTCCAATATTTTCCAGCAGGCATAGTTAGCTCGCGACTCGCCATCGGTGGCCCTAGCTCGGGAGGATTCCCCTATATTGATAAAATTACTCTGGTAAGACTTATACTCAATACCATTCACATCAAAACACATATCAAAGCATATCAACATACATAAACACTTATGCTATACACTAAAGATTCTATATCACACATTTGACACTCTTTATTCCTTTATGCATCAAATGCACTTCCATCATCATATTTCATTCACATTTCATATATTCATCACTTATACACTATATTTAGAACTCATATACACTTAGTTCATCTTTTCATATCAAACATACACTAAATTCCCAATATGCCTTTCATGTACAAATATTAATGAACCTTTCCATATTTGAACTTATACATTTTCATCATTTACACCATTAAACCATATTCAAACCTTACTTCTTTAATTGCATTAGACTAACACCTTTAAGTAACAAAGTCAATATGGTTCCACCTAAATGGAAATCATTCCATTTATTCATTTTTCAACACCAATCAATCATACAACATTTACATATACCAAATACATAACATTTAATCATTTAAACCTATAAACATCAAAGTATCAAACCATTAAACATCATCACTACTTTCGGCAAAAATGAAGTTCCTTCCAAATGATTTTCTATCCATCAAATAACAACCAATTCATGTTAAACACATAAAATACACATCATTCAAGTCTTTAAACCTATTAAACATCAAAATACAATACCATTGTTCAAGCACCTCACATTCGGCCATTCTAGTTTTCCTTTCAAATGGATTTTTTTCCATCATTTAACCATTAATTCATATCATACACATCAAATACAACTCATTTAAACCAAAAGATTCATCAAAATCATACTTTGATTCATATTTCTTCCTATTAGGGTTTCATTCCAATTGTTGATTTTTCTTCCAACCAAAACATGTTTTGGATACTAAATATCATCAAAGAACATCTTATGAACTTAATTAGACCAAAAAAATGGTAAAATCAAATGCTTACCAAAAGTTCTTCAAAAACATCAAAGCTTTGATTCTTTGCTTTTTCTTGTTTTTCCTTAGAATCTAAAGCTATATTTGTGTTTAGGCTAATGGAATTAGTATGATTTTATCAAAAAATGGAACAAAACTATAAGCTTTGGTGTTCCATCAAGGTGACCGAACCATGGAAGAAGAAGAGAAAGAAAAGTTTGAATGGGAAATGGCTAAGGAAGAAGATGGAGGTGGAAAAAATCAAATAAATATTAAAGGCATGATCCAATACATTAGGCTTATGATGGAAATGGTGAAACCTAGCCATCCAACCATCCATTTGTTCATCATTTCATCCAATGGTTAGATTTAGACGAGCCTAAAATGATACAATAAGATTGCATACACCATATAAGTCCTTATCTCAAATAAAAAGACTAAATTGCCCTTAGGTTCATATTTGATCCTTATCCGAGTAGCTTTGCTCGGACTTATCTTCTATCGGGTTTAATTCTCCAACAAATCTTCAAATAAATATAATATCATCATTTTCATGTCCTAATATTCTTTTCTACCTTCAAATATCATGTTAATTTCCATAAAACTCGAAGGGGTGTGAAATGCCCATTTTGTTCCTAGTTCACCAAAAATTCAATTTTTCTCGATTTCTTCCTAATAGCCTTTAAACCACTTTTACACGTATAATACTTCCTAAAACATGCATATACATTCAATTCAAACATAAAAATGCATTAATACATAACTTTTAAACAAAGAAAGAACCTCCTAGGTTTTCCCCTTAAAGGTTCAGGTTTTAAACTTTAACTGCGGTGTTACAGTTTACCATAGAGCATAGGATTTTCTTTGACATCTTTTGCTATTATCGTCTGTTATATGTTATTATTTTGTGATTATGTCATATTCTGAGACTGTTTCCATTTTTCCTAACAGATTATAGAGATGTCCGACTATAAAAATAGAGATACTAGAGAGGCAGAGGTAGCCTCCAACGAGTCACTAGTTAGGGAGATTACAGTATCTGAGGGTCCGTCTAGATCCCGACGGACTTCAGAGGATTCAGAGAGGGGCGATGACCCCAGGAGAGTGGAGATGATGCGGGGTTTGATGGAGTTACAAAGAGAGAAGGTTGATATGAGGCGAGAGCGACAACAGGTACCGCCACCACCAGCTCCAACAGTAGTGCCTCCACCTGTAGTACCAGAGGCAATTCTAGTGGTACCGGCTCCTGTGCAGCCAGTGGGGGTTCAGAGAGAGTCTGCTGTATAGGGAGGTCGGAGAGTTATAGAGGAGGGTGGAGTATCGATGTTTAGCTTTCTGAAGCTAAACTTACCAGAGTTTATGGGAGACAGAGGTACTGATCTTGTAGATTTCTTGGAGGAGGTAGAGAAGGCAGTGAGGAGACTACCATGTTCAGAGTTGAGAGTTGTTAAGTTGGTTGGGCTGTTACTTAAGGGTAAGGCATGGACCTGGTTTTTGAGGAGGATGGAGCCCATGCTTTATGGTGAGTACCCACCTACATGGGCAGAGTTTAGATAGGATCTTATTGATGAGTTCATTACAGAGGGGGTGAAGACCCGTAACTTGGTTAGATTTGAGCAATTGGAGTAGGGGACCGATATGTTGAGGAGTATGCAGAGGAGTTTATCAAGCTAAGTAGATATGCTACTCATATTGTACCTATAGAGGATGATTTGATTAGTAGGTTTTGGAGGGGTCTTCATGCTGCATTACAAAATGTTTTGTTGGCTACAGAGTTTACTTCGTTGACTACCGTGATTGACAAGGCTACACAGATGGAGGAGAAATATAAGACTGAGAGGGATAAGAGGGACCAGAAGAGGAAAGGGGGTCCAAGATCATAGGTTATGAGGGGGGAGAGCAGCTCTCATCCTAGACAAACAGAGCCAGTGCCATAGTTTGAGCAGAGATCTACAGCTAGTAGTTAGAGGAAGAGACTACAGAGTAGAGAACTGCCAGTAGTTTAATTAGCACCTACCTATTTTCAGGGTTCTTCGAGACCAGTTACTCAGGCACCCATCATTCCTAGTTGTGGGTTTTATGGTCAGAGACATGGAGGGGAGTGTTGAAGACAGACTGGTATTTGTTTGAGGTGTGTCCAGTAGGGCCATTATGCTAACAGATGTCCATTGAGGGTTGATCAGAAGCCATCTATTATAGTTTCTCAACCAGTGGTTCAGGTGAGTCAGAATATGAGCAAAGAGGCTTCAGGCAGAGATAGAGGTAGGGGAGGATAGACTCCCAATGGTAGTCAGGCTCCAGCTGGTAGGGGTCAGGGCAATGTGTTTGCAGTCAATACTCAGGAGGCCCAGAGAGCGGACAACGTGGTTACAGGTACTATCTTGATTCACAATGAGACTGCAGATGCCTTATTCGATTCTGGTGCTACTCACTCTTTTGTGTCTCCACACTTTGCACCTAAATTGAATAAGGAGAGGAGGTTGTTAGATGTACCTTTGATGATTGCTACTCCTATGGGTGATGGTGCGAATGTTGATTATTACTATCCTGACTCTGTGATTTAGATTGATGATAACATTTTGTGTGCTAATTTGATTGAGTTGCCTGTGTTAGAGCTAGATGTTATCTTGGGTATGGATTGGTTGATAAGGCACCGAGCGGTTATTGACTGTTATCGGAAGAGAGTTAGATTCCAGCCTGAGGGGCAGCCAGAGTTTG
This sequence comes from Aleurites moluccanus, assembly GCA_948193065.1. Lineage (NCBI taxonomy): Eukaryota > Viridiplantae > Streptophyta > Magnoliopsida > Malpighiales > Euphorbiaceae > Aleurites > Aleurites moluccanus. The sequence continues at coordinate 6,450 of CANXYC010808933.1, forward strand.
AGTTTTAGGGTGATATTCGGGAGTTTCGAGTTAACTAGATTTCTGCTATCCAGGCTAGGAGGATGATTAGGAAATGTTGTTCAGCCTATTTGGCACATGTGATTGATGTACAGAGGTCTTTTGTATAGTTGGATCAGATACCAATAGTTCAGGAGTTTCCTGATGTATTTCTTGATGAGTTACTAGGATTCCCCCCTGATAGGGAGATTGAGTTTGAGATAGAGGTACATGCAGGCACAGACCCTATATCTATTCCACTATACAGAATGGCTCCAGCTGAACTGAAGGAATTAAAGATACAGTTACAGAAGCTATTTGATAGAGGGTTCATCAGACCGAGTAATTCTCCTTAGGGTGCATCGGTATTGTTTGTAAAGAAGAAAGATGGCTCTTTGAGGATGTGTATAGATTACAAACAGCTGAATAAGGTGACAGTGAAGAACAAGTATCCATTGCCATGGATAGATAACTTGTTTGATCAGCTGTAGGGTGCTAGCCATTTTTCAAAAATAGATCTGAGGTCTGGGTATCACTAGTTGAAGATTAGGAAGGGTGATTTACCTAAGACTGCTTTCAGGATTCGATATGGGTATTATGAGTTTTTAGTGTTGCCATTCGGGTTGACCAATGCACCGGCTGCTTTCATAGATCTTATGAATAGGGTGTTCAAGTCATATTTGGATAAGTTTGTCATTGTATTCATTAATGACATACTTATTTATTCCAAGAGTGAGGAGGAGCATATGGAGCATCTGAGGATTATTTTGCAGACACTTTAGGAGCATTAGTTGTATGCTAAGTTATCCAAATGCCAGTTCTGGCTAATTGAAGTGTGTTTTCTTGGGCATGTGATATGCAAGGATGGTATTATGGTGGATCCTCAGAAGATAGAAGCTGTTGCTAATTGGCCCCAACTGTAATACCCTAGGAAGTCCCATTTTGTAACCATGAATTAATTCTCAGTTTATGGTTTAAAAGCATTGAAATAATGGAAAATAATTTTAGAGACACAGTTAGAAAGCAAATGAAATACTTTTTCGAAAATCGTTGGTGTTGGAAACACTGCCGGGAAAATAGCAGTCCGGCTAATTTAAGAATTTTTGACCCAAACTTGGGGGGATGAAATAAGTTAATTTTATGTGAAATTTTGGTGAAAATAAAGAGTTGAAAAATATTTTGGAACACTGAAAATAAGATTAATGGCAAAATTATAAATAAAGGCAACTTTGAGGGCAATTTTAGAAATCTATTGTTTGGGATCCAGAAATGACCCAGAACTATTTTTGAAGGATAGAACAATTTAAAATAAGGTATTTCACTCCCCACACTTGAGGTTGAATCCAAACAGAATAGACAGAATAAATTACAGAAAGTTTTGGGGTCAAAAAATGCAAATAAAAAAAAATTGGGTCAAAAGTACAATTAAACAAAGTTGTGGGACCCACCCACTCTAGAAATAAGCTAGGTGGCCGAAATTGATGGTGGAGGAGATGATTTTTGTATAGAAAAATGATTATTTGATTTATTAATTAATTAAATTGGTGACAAATCACCAATTCTAGAAAATTCAATTATTTGTCTTCATTTTTTTTTTATTTTTAGTTGGCTTTTTACTATTAAAAGAAGATGGGAAATAGGAAATGGGAAGTGGTAGCCGAGACATGGAGGGGAAGAAAATAAAAATATATATATATACTTCCAATCTTTCCAAAGAAAATCAACCAAAATTTGATAGGAAAAGATGAGAGAAAGAAGAGGAAGAAGAGGAAATTTGATGGAGATTATGTGAGCTATTTGGTGGAACAAAAAGATGAAGGAATTACATGGTTCAAGTTTAAGGTAAAGTTTCCTAAACTTAGTTATTTGATTGTATTTAAGAGTTCTAAAGTTTGATTTGGAAAATAATTGAATTAATTAAGCTAAAAATGTTAAGAATGAGCTAGGGTTAATTTAGTTTCTGAATTTTATTTTGAGGCAGTAATTTCTGGCCATTATTCTGAAATCTTAAAGACTGAATTTGAGGATGGTTAAAACATAAAAGTTGTATATAAATATGTTAATTAGATCTCTATAAAATTAATTTGTGAAATTCGAAGTGAGGGAAGATTTATTAAGTAAAAACTGTGACTGACCTGGAATTTGGTTTTCTAGAAAATGCTATTATGTTTTATTGTACATAATGATAGAGACAGAATTAGAAGAAGTTTTCAACATTAAAAGTGTTTATTAATGTCTTATATATAGTCCTGTAAAATAGTTTTGTAATTGTAATTGTGGTTTATGAGATATTAGGTTATAAATATAAACTGCCCGGATTGACTATTTAACAGAACATAGGTTACAGAGTTTTATTAATATAAGGACCTTAAATTCTGAATTAGAGAAAGTGTTAAACATAAAAGATGATCATTTATATGTAAAATAAATGACTATAAAATGGTTTGTAATTAGATGAGTACGAAATTTATTTTAGGCATAGAAATAGGGCACGGTTGGATAGAGATTTCAGGGTAATAAGTTAACTTTGGAAATTCACTAATAATTTTAAAGTAATCCAAAAATTCTAAAATTTTGATATGTTATAATTTTATGTATCTATTTTCAATATGAAAATGAATTACAGTAATTGGTTAAGTATTGATTGAGTTATTAGCAAAAGAATAGAATCTACTAGAATAGGATTGCAGGCAGAATGCAGGGTAGCAGGGTTGATTATAGGCCTAAATTTAAATTAACACCATAAATTGTGTAGTAATTATTTTAATGTAAAATTTAGATATGTTAGAAAATTATATGTTAAGTTTAATTAGGAATAAGAATTGAAGCAATTGGATAATTGTAGAGAGAGATATGAGTAATAGAACACAGGCTGCCAGTAAGGTTCCTTATAGGCAAAATCCTAGTAACTTGGAAATTTGAGGAATTTTCTTTAATATAAATATAAGTAATGTAAGTTTATATTAAATAGTATCTAAATGGAAATTAATTGGATATGTAGTGTCAAGAATGAATAAGAGATGCGATGGGTACCATAAAAGATAAGGCAAAGAATCAAGGATAAAGGAAAAAGGGAAATGTTCAAGATATTAGCAAGGTGAGTAATGTATACATCATTATGCATACCATGTTTGATTTGTTGACCAATGAATATGTTTCCTTCTTGGTTAAATGCCTCATTGCTATTGTTGATCATTCTTGATCATTCTCAAATATTGAAATCATCCATATCCATTTATTGTTATTGATATTGAAATGCCTATTGTACTCGATTGACTATGTACCTAAATTGCTCCTAAAAGTATACACACCAAATATTTAACCACATTCCATGATGTTTATTATTAATTACTACCTTTGTATCAAGAAAAGAAACCGACATGACTAATAAAATGTATTGACAAGTAAGTCATTGTACCGTAATGTTCCTAATGTATACTTGATACTGTTATTGATATCCATTGGCCGATTTACATGTGGATTTGACAGAGCTACCTCACCGATGGATAGTGGGTACATACCGTCGGTAATGTGCACATTGACTATATGTGATACCCTAGCTGGGAAGGGTTAACTGTCCTAGCCATAGTGCCTGATCAACCTTATGTACATGATATGAGATTGACTGTGTGATTACATATAGTCTACGTGTTTCATGGCCCTTTATCTATCTTATCTACATGATACGAGTATTACTTACCTATTCATTCATTCCAAACTTATACCTCATTGCTTACCATTGATGTCCATTCTTTCATCAATTTAATTGTTACCTATTCCAAACTTCCAAAAACATTGAGTGTGCAAATTAATTAACCTTGACATGTTAATTAAATATACTGATATTCTTCATTGTATTTATTGATACTTGACTACCATTATTATCCTTTGTTATCATATGCTTATATCACTTGTTTAATGATGTATACATGCTCACTGAGTATTTTTATACTCGCCCTATTATGGTTTATAATTTTTACAGGAATGAGATAGTGAAGGCTGATTCCAAGTCAATTTCTTCTCTGACTTGGAATGTCAACTACAATAAGGTAGAATATTATTCGCTAAAGGTTATACGTGTCTACTCATAGAGCTCCATGATACTGAGAGTAATTAGATGATTGAGAACTATAATGATGTATGAACAGTGAAATATTTAAGGTTACAGTGACATTAAAAATTGTAATGTATAATGTATAATAATTGACAATGTCAATGATAATAAAGTGGTAAATACAGTGACAAAGGTAAATAAAAAAAAATGAAATTTTCATGTTTTGGAAAAGAAATTTACAAGTGCCATGTGTGATTATTGATCTATGAAGTTGAGGGTATAAGGATGGCAAATTATAGGGAGTGTAAAATAATTTTTAGTGTAGGCTGTATAATTTTTGAGAGACCCGATTTTGGGTTTGGAATAATATTAAAATTACAAAAGAAACTCTGGCAAATTTTCTGTAAAATTTTTAAGTAATAATTGGGATTTAACTATTAATGAATGGATTAAGAATGATTTATTGATGAATGGACTATTTAATGGGTTCTACGGGTTTCCGGTGACCTTAAGTCTACCCGTACTGTAGGACCATCGCGGTCCAGAAGTGGGTCGTGACACAACCTCTCTAAAGCCATGGCCAAAATTCTCGATAATTAAACCTCTAAAAGTTTTGCTTCATCAAACACAACACAAACCACTCCCCATCTTCACAAAACTTCACCTCTCCATCTCCAAAATACTCTTCTTCATCAAAATTGGTAGAAATTTGAAATTTTTTTTCAAAGGACTTGAAGAGGTAAAGTCTTAAACTAGCTTTATAATTTGATTTAATGAATTTTAATAATACTTTAAATGTCTAATTAGAAGAAGAAAGTGAAATTAGGAGTAAAGTTTTAAGAATTTTGAAATTCCTGTGTCTAAACATAATTTTATAGAATTGTAATTTGCAAAATACTCAAAACATAAAAGTTATAAATATGCATGTTTAAATTATTTTCCTTTAAAGAAGTTTTGTCAGATTTTTTCTATATTATGAGTTATGAAAGACTGAGTGTTGTTGACTCAGGTTAGGGTTTGGTCAAAGCAACCCTACTATTTTTTAAGTTTTTGAAAACCTTAAAGGCTAAATCATGGAAAACTCAAAACATGAAAAATGTGTTCCTATGTCTTAGATAAAATTTCGTAAAAATAGAGTACCATTTAGATATGTATATTATGAGATGCAAATAAAATACTAAGGGTTGTCCGGGTAGAATATGCAGGATAGGAGATAAAATTCAGGACAAAATTTGAAATTCTCCCATAATTCTTATAATAGTCAAAAAATTCTAAATTTTAGTTATGTTGAAACTTGAGATGTCTAGTTAAAGTAGAAAAAATAATTGGGACAATTGAATATCTGTAACTAGAGAAATAAATAAATAAAATAGGGCTGCCAGGGTATATTATAGGATAAAATTAAGAGATTAATTTGATACTTTCAAGTTGATTAAGTATTAAATCCATGTTAATTAATTTTGTAGCTAACAAGGGAAAGGTCAAAAAGGATGAAATCTTGGATAATCCTTTTTGTTTAAGCTAAGGAAAGAAAGGAAGATTTTTTTTTGGAATTTTGATTTAAAGGTGAGTACATATATATTACTTTATTTGAATTGTGCCTAAACGATTTAATTGAAATTCCAAGATTTGAATTTTTTATTGACAAAATATACATTGTGAACTTTTTTTTTTATTGTTTCTAAATGTCCATTAATTTCATTCTTAAAACCTTTGAGCATTGTTGAAATTGCTAACTCATTAAAATAATATGTATATTTAATTGCGTATAATTTGTTCCTTATAATTGATTTTAACATAATTATTCTTGACCATTGATTGATACCTTAAAACCACCTTAAATTGCATAATTGAGAAAATTGTAGCAATTGGAATATAAATCCCAACTTGTAACCAAGTTTTTTTTTCACAAGTCCTAACTGGTTTTATTATCTTAAATGATAATTTAATTGATTAACATTTTTATTACATATTACTTCCTGATAACTGAATTTATTGACATTGTTATTTGAACCTCTACTGATTATCAATGACAGAACTACTCACCCGGTGGAGTAGACTTATATATATATATCGAGCGTTGTGCATAATATTTTACACTGACCCTAGTTAGGAGGGGGTAAGATCCTAGCCATGCGGTCTAATTAATCGTATGACTGTACTAATTGGCATAATACCAGTCTGTAGCCTCTACCCATTTATCACTGAATTTTGCTTATCAGTCATTGCTCTGAACTGAACCTTAACTGATTATTTGTTATATTTCTTGCAATGTATCTTTTGACTTGTTATCTTTGGATAATTTATTTCATTTATTACTCTTACTTATAACCATAGTATTTTTGACATACATATCCATTTTTCTTTCCAATGGCTATGACAAATTGTATTTTAATTGCTTCTAATTTTATTGGTTATTTATTATAAAATTAACCTTCCTTGTGAGCCTATCTAGCCTCACAAGTAAGGTAATATATATGTATCTCATTGAGAATTATTTCTCACATTGTAGTTATTATTGTTTTCAGGGGTGAGATAGATAGTTGTGGTTCCAGCTTTTATTCTTCAGCTGGAAACCTCCTTTATGTATGTAAAGAGCTTATCAATGGTCTTTTTTTTTTTTTTTTTAGTGCTCCATGAAATTTTTGGGTGGCTTTAATAATATTATTGTATATTAAAAATATTGATAATACTGCTATTAAATAAAGACAGTAAAATATACATAACTAATATTATCTGAAATATAAGATGAATGATATTTATTGTTTTGATATTTTTATTGAAGTGTTGGATAATATTGTAATGGTAGAGTTGAGGGTACAAGGAGGAATTATTAGGAGTGTAATTTTCTTATAGGCTGGGTAATTTTGAAAGACCCGATTTCAAATCGGGAATAGGATGAAAAATACAAAAGAGATTCTGATAAATTTTCTGAAAATTATGGTAATATGGATTCTATGGATTGTAAATAGCCTTATGCTTTCCTATGTTTTAAAATCATCATATTTCTGAAGTGGGATGTGATATTTATGATGCGGCGTCACATCAGTAATATTAATATCAATGTCATTAGTAAAAAAATGTCACTAAAATGTCTAACAAACGGCGAAAATCACATACCCTGAATTATCATAAAATAAACTATAAGCTCCAAATACAAAAAGTATGAAACACAGGGTATTAACTTATATTTTTCCCTATAATAAAATTTTAAAATAGGTAAAATAATTTATAATATAAGTTGTTTAATACTTAAATATACTTATTTATTATTTAAATAATAAAAAATATTTAATTAAAAATTAGGTTGTTACAATTTAATTATTTTCTTTTTTATATTTAATTTAAAATTAAAATAAATAAAATCACTTTCATTTATTGAAAATTACTTTTTGCATATTCAATTAAAATAATTACTTTTATATTAAAATAATTTTTTGAGTATATTTAATTAAATTTAAAATAATTAAAAGTTTTATTTTTTTCTGTTATTTTTATATATACAAGGTTTTTTTTTTTAATTGTAATTAGATATAAATAAAAAATAATTATTTGATTAAATATATAAAAAATAATTATTTTAATTGAACATGTAATAAATAATTTTTAATAGATAAAAAGTAATTTTATTTATTTTAATTTTAAATTAAAATAGAAAACAAAATAAATTATATAATTAAATAAAAAAATAATATTTTTAATTAAAATCATTTATTTTAATTTAATTAAATAAATTAAAAATTATTTCAAATTTTATTCAAGAAAATACAAAAAAAAAAAAAAAAAAAAAGTAAAAATCTAGACAATGAAAAAGAGGGGGAATATTGATTATTTTCCTATATTTTCTTTTTTCTTTTTAATTTTTTAAACTTCTTAACAAAAGAAGGGAAAAAATTTATCTGGAAAAATTAAAATATCTAACAAAATCAAAATATATAAATTAACTAGTTAATTTTTTAAAAAGTGGGATGAAAATGTTAATGATGTTGAATCTCAAAAATTAAGAAGTAATTTACCCATGAAAAAAAATTAAAATCATTGGGAAAAAAAGTAAAGCTCGTACAGTCTACCCAAATAGAGGAGGAAGAACAAGAAATATGTGACTCGAATCAATTTTTGTTTTTGAGTGGGGAAATAGTGACCCGAAATCTTGAATAGTGGAAGAATGACAAGAATTTAGTGACTTGAATCAATGTTTTTTATGGAGTAGATCCAAGAAATTGATAATTTCACTCGTTATTCAAAAAAAAAAAAAAAAAGTGATGTGAATTCTATATTATTTCAATTAAAAACAAATTTATATTATATTAAAAATTTAACTTTTTTTTTTCTTTTTCGAACTTCTTTTCTTTAACTATTTCTAAAAATTCAAAAGATTATACAATTTTGACTTTGAACCGCCTAATCAATAATCAAATATAAAATTTAAGTTTTTTTATTGCTCGGCTAAAAGAGAAATAAATTTAAAATAAATAAATAAAAATACAAACTTATTCCTAAATTGAATAAAAAAAGAAATCACGATTGAATTAAAGAGTCAATCACATGATGTTAAGAAAAACGAGAAAAAAAACATGAATATAGTGGATGAGATGTATGAAAGGCAAAATTTTAGTTTTCTAGTTGAAGAATTGTCAAAAAATTATAAAGGTGACTATAATTATAATATTAATATAAAGTTAATAATATTAGTGTTATGAATTAAAAAAAAAACTATAATATTATTAAGTGTAAAAATAAAAGATATTAATATTACAAATAAAAAAAAACAAAATATCAATGTTATAAAAATCAAGGATGGTAGATGAAATTATCTTATATTTCTATGCTAATTGGAAAGTTTTTTTTTTATTATTTTAAATAAATTTGACTTTGATTTATGGATTCGAATTTGAGATCTCAGTCTTAAATATTTCTATACTGATTAAAGAGTGTTTTTTTTTTTGGATAATTATGTGAAAGATTTGTTAGAGCTTTAAAATTCCCTAATTTCATATCTCTAAACGTAGAATGGTGGCAAATCTATTTTAGCGTTTATTTTTGGAAAAGAACAATAGTATTATAGAAAACTTGACATTTTTCAGATAAAATTATGAGTCAATTGGGACTAAATTATTTTACTTACTTAAAATGAGTTAAATATTATAAAAAAAAATTATTTTAAATTTAAATATTAATTCAAATATATTTTTAAAAAATTAGAATATTAAAATTCATGCACACGTTAATAGTAAGCTCTCAAAATTGTGAAATTTGTTGTCATAATATTTTATAAAAATAAACCATAAGTTTTTAGTTTTTTACTTTCAACTTTGAAGATAGTTCAGAGAAGGTGGGTTTTATCTTTTATGATATGACGCTTCCCCATTCATATCTTGTTAGAATTTATTCAATTTAATGATTAATTATATATTTTTTAAAAATATAAATTAATATGATTGTTCAAAATACTATATTATTATACAGTTTATTATTAAAGAGTGATTATAAAAGATTAATCAATTATATCTAATTATTGTGATGTGTATTTTGAATATAAGTGTAATTTAAATTTTAGTTAGATTTTGATTCCATTAAAATTATGAAGGGATAACTCTAATTAAATTTTTATATAAATATAAGTTATAACTTCTTTCTTATGAATGTGATACGTAATTTCTATTACAAGAGTTTATAGAATAAGAGAGAATAAATCTGATTATTTTAAGGGCACATATACATAATTGATTATATTATTTTTAGATTGATTAATAATGTTTGTTTATGTGAAAATTATTTAAATTATTATAAATTAATTAATTTATTGTAATTTATGTGATTTTAGTTTAAACATGTATATCTTAGATTAATAAAATTTAACATGTGATTTTGAATTAGTAAAATTTATTATATGTTATAAGAGCCCTCATATATAAATTGAAAATCCTATTATGATTGATATAATCTATCAAAATAAAAGATGAATTTGTTGAATTGCCGCTTTTTGTTAGAACATGATCTTCGATACAATGTGGTATTAATTAGTTAAGCACATGTAATTTTTGGAAAACAAGTGAATTCGAAGATTTCAAAGAAAACCCACTTGCAGACTCTAGCAAAGTTAATTGGTGGTGGTTTCACGTTTGTGGCTGTACGCTGAGCATGATGTGCGTGAAGTGTTGCAAGCAACCAAGTGCAAATATAATAAGCAAGGTTGAAAGTTAATAGTTTATGGCCAATTAACTTATTAGATGAAAATGAAACTCTTCAATTTGGCTGTGAAATTAATTATTTAATGAACTATAATTTTACTAAAGGTTGTGGAATTATTATTTTTTTTTTTAATTTTTAATCATATGTTAATTCCTTTAATGATTACCTTGTAAAATTATTGTTTCAATTTTTATTTTTTATTTTTTATTTTTTATTTTTGTGTTACTTGCCTTCAGTGATTATAGTAAATAAAGCAATTAAATATTAACAAAGCCATATTATTTGAAATAGTAATTCATGGATATTGATCATATAAACTTGCTAGTTCGCATTCAATTGTTTATTTTATAATGGCTATGTTAATTTTTTTTTATGAAAATTTGGGGAATATTCTATTATTAAATAATTACATTTAATATATGACAGTCTTGAGATCCTTAATATAAAATGTTGGATCTCTTTAAATGGGCTTTAGATATAATAAGAGCGTTGTTAAGGTTTGTCAAACACAGGTAAAAGATAATAAAGACCAAGCCTTGATGTGGAAAAACTTTTATGATGCTTAAGTCAATAGTTTGATATGATCAATATTCAAAGAAGAAAGCAATATGCCTTCTTGAAATATTTTTTGGAAAGGAGTCTTTTAGAGTTGTATAAGAATATCTTATGTTATCTTATAGCTTGTCGAGTGTTGCCTTCTCCTTTTTATATGAACAATAATCAATATTAGCTTAATGATTGACAAACAACTCTGTTAGGTAGAGTTTTTGTCATGGCTTAGTGTGGTACACCAAGTCTCTGTAAACCTAAAGAATCTCTGTATTTGACAGAGGAGTTATATTCCTTGTGTAGACGAAATTATATTACTTGTCCTTCCTTGATAAGTTCTTTGTTGTATGTCAGGGATATTAAGGCTCATATTGTATAATACCTGTTATATTTTTTTTTATGTTATTATTTAGTATTTTATTGCATGTTTGTTGAGATGTTGTGAATAGATTAATGTTTTAGAGAATTTTAGAATTTTGTATGCAGGAAGGATTTTGTGAGTCAGTTTCTATGATCTTGAAGGAATAATTTAGAATAGTGTAAATCATAAGAGTTGTAGATTTATATCTTATCTATAAGTCTGAAGAATTACTTTGAAAAATTCTGTGTGTGTAAGTAGATATGCCTTTCAACCATAGCCTATCTAGTTCTCTATTTCCTACAGAAAATATGAATCTGTTTGTTATTTTCTGAGAATATTAGAGACTGATTGAGTCAAAAGTGTGAGCAGGGAAATATTTATGTATATGTTATATAGATAGTTCTAGGACTTCAAGGAGATTGGAAGATTGTAGCTCTTTTGCGAGCTGGTTTAGAGTGAGTTAGCGAGGAGGATTTTTCCAGCTCGGCAGAATCAGGTAAGTGTGATTTGACTCCTCATTTAGTGAAGAGGCATTTGCCGAGATGGCAATTGGCGAAGTGAGATTGGCGAGGTAGAATTGCCAAAGTGGCATTCTGCGAGGTGGAATTCTGCGAAGTAGGATTAGCGAGGTAGAATTGCCGAAGTGGCATTCTGCGAAATGGAATTGGCAAGGTGGAATTGCCGAAGTGGCATTCTGCGAGGTGAAATTCTGTGAAGTGGGATTGGCAAGGTAGAATTACCGAAGTGGCATTCTGCGAAGTAGAATTGGCGAGGTGGAATTGCCGAAGTGGCATTCTGCGAGGTTGAATTCTGCGAAGTGGGATTGGCGAGGTGGAATTGCCGAAGTGGCATTCTGCGAGGTGAAGTTCTGTGAAGTGGGATTGGCGAGGTGAAATTGCTGAAGTAGCATTCTATGAGGTAGAATTTTGAGAAGTGGGATTGACAAGGTGGAATTATCGAAGTGGCATTCTGCGAGGTGGAATTCTGCGAAGTGGGATTGACGAGGTGGAATTGCTGAAGTGGCATTCTGCGAGGTGGAATTCTACGAAGTGGAATTGGCGAAGTGGGATTGGCAAAATGGCATTGGCAAAGAGAGTTTGGCGAAGAGGGATTTAGCGAAGTGGGATTAATGAGGCAGTGTCCTATTTAAAAGGAGAAACAATAGCCATTTTCTCACGATAACTTCTTCCCTTTTCCTTCTTTCTTCTTCATTTCTTCTCCTATCTCTCTTCAATCTGTGCCATTTATTTTCTAGTGTATTAATACTCAGAATTAATGCATTAAATCATTAAATTATTGCATTCAAGGCATTAGATCCTCATTCCAAGCTCGGATCCTTCTAGAACTGATTTTTGGGGAAAAATAAGGTAGATTCTCCAAATCTCATTTTTTTTTCTTTTTAGATTAAGATCTTTGATAGTTAGAATAATTAATTATGAGTACATAAAACCTTTTATGAATATTAAGGCTACTAATTTTGAGTAATATGAAAGATACCAGAATTTATGAATTTTGATGAATAGTGACGTGAATAGTAAGTATATTCAAATTTTCAGATTTTCTGTAAGGGATGAATTAAATTAATGTTAGTAAACTATAATAAAGACTATAAAATAATTAAAATTTTAAGGAATCATATTATGTATTATTAATTAAGGAAACCCTAATTTTGAGTATTTGGAGAAATGTCATAGGAGAAGATAACTCAAGGAATTAGAGGAGATTTATTGAATGTACCAGTGATTAAGAGAGATTCAAGGATAAATTTCTTGAGGTAAGTATAAACATGGCATATGCACACTGTTGTCTTGAAACTGAATGTTCAATTCTTCATAATATCCAATTAAATGATCTTTCTATTCGGAAATATTATACTATGCAACCACATATTGAAAATTCCCATGATATTCTAAAACAAATGATAGATTTATCCCATGTAATTCCTATATATGTGAAAATAACTTGGTCGTTCTTTCATGGACCAAACTTATATAAGACCTATTTGTTAACTTGAATGATTTCATGTTTATATATTGATGGTCTTGCAACCAATATTATTTCTTGTGAAATTCAAGTTATATGACCCATGATATGTATATGTATAGAACGCTCCTCCCAATGAGAGTAAATTCATTGGTCCATTGTGCACTTTAGGAACCTATCTGATAGGATTTTTATCAGTGTTCCACCTAGAGGGGACCATGAGCTCTAGGCATATGTCTGGCCAAACATATATTTTGCGATAAGGTAGCAAGGCTACTGATGTGCTCTGTTGTGATAAGGTAGCAAGGCTACTGATGCACTCTGCAGTTCTATCATACGATTTGACAGTGTTATTCGATTGTGAGCACTTATGTTCTTATAAGTATAACCTTATGATATTTCCTTATCCATGATCCTTTGGCTTGACCTTTACTTTGCATGTTTATATCTTACTTAGTTGAAGGCTCACTCCTCTTCTGTGGATTTCAGGTGTTAGTGTAGCTTGAGGAGGAGCTAATATAGAAGACAGAGCTTCTTGATTCATTCCTCCAAGAAGACTCTATGTAATTCTTTTTAGATACATATATATGTATATATATATTCATTAGTTGGTATTATGGTATTGTATGTATGAGAAGTATACTCTAGAGCTCCGTAGTTAGATGTTGAGGGTGATATTATTTTGATGTTTGAATTGTTACAATTGGGCTGCCCTTGTTCCTTATTGATGTGGGATGTATCTTTTGATCGGTGAGGAACAAGAGGAAATCATATGATAATGAATATAAGTGTACAAATGGTTACGGCATGAATCATAGAATTGAATATTTATAATGATAACTATAAATGGTATGGATATGTATTGTATATGAGATCCAGTTTATGAGTGTTCTACGGGTTTATAGTGGCCTTAAGCCTACCCTTATCCTAAGACCGTCACACCACTAGAGTTGGGGTGTGACAGATGTGGTATCAGAGCTATAGATTTATAATCCTAAAGATAGAAGATAGATAGATGTGCATGAGTCCTAGTATAGGTGTTGATTAAGATAATTACGGAGCATAGGATTTATGTCTCGTCCATGTTGTGTCTTTCTTTGGTATATATATCCGCGTTAAGTGTCTGTAGTATGTCTAATCTTGTTTGTTCTTCTTATTAGTATTAAGATACCTCCTCGCTGTGGTAGAGGACGAGGTCGAGGTCGTCCTAGGCTAGATTTGCCTTCTGAAGAAGGTTATGTGAGTGGAAATGGAGGAGATGAAGTTCCTCATATGCCACCAGTAGATGTGGCTAATATGGATCAACAATTGGAATAGCTGTAAAGGAACTATACAATGATAGCTGAGTTCATCACTCAGCAAAGACAACAGCAGGTACCTCCAGTACAGGCTTCAGAGATTCCTGTTCCTCCAGCAGTTCCACCACCCACTATATGTCAAGTGGAAGAGGTATCATTCGTGAGATTTCTTAAGCCTAAGCCCTCAGAGTATAAAAGTGAGGTGGATCCTACAGATTTCTTAGTAGAAATCGAAGAGAAGGTATAGATTCTGTGGATTCCCAATAGAAGAGCTATAGAGTTTATGGGCTATTTGATGAAAGCTGAGGCCAAGGATTGGTTCAAGAGAAGTATTTCTGGTATGCTTCGGGAAAATGAAGATTTTTCTTGGGAGAGATTCAAGGAATTGGTGCTGAATGAAATTTTTCCAGAGAGCATGAGAGAAGCTAAATCTATGGAGTTTGAAAGATTGGTTCAGACACCTGGTATGAGTGTTTCAGAGTACGCCAGGATGTTCAGTCAGTTAAGCAAATTTGCTCCAACTCTGGTGCCTACAGAAGTGGCACAGATTCAGAGGTTTTGCAGAGGATTAGTGGCTCCACTATTTAAACTTCTAGCTACTCTTGAGTTTGACTCTTACTCTAAGCTGGTGGATAAGGCTAGGGTAATTGAGAATAGAGAGATGGAAGCTAGATCTGAAAGAGTTGAGAAGAACAAATTTAAAGCAGACAATTCTTCTAAACAAGAAAGTGGAATGAAAAGTATAGGAGTGACTCATCAGTCAGCTTCTAGGAGTGGGTATAGAGAATCTTCAAAGAGACTATAGCAGAGTCAGACTACTCTTGGACCCACTTCTCAGATGAGCCATGGTTCAGCTAGCTTTGTACCATCCAGGACTCCTAGACCTTTGTGTTCTACATGTGGTAAATTTCATAATGGCCCTTGTCATTATGCATCAGGAGCATGCTTTAGGTGTGGACAACAAGGTCATTTGCTCAAGAACTATCCACAATTAACCTTTAGATGTAGACCTCAGGCTTCTCAAACCACAGTTTAGATGAATAGGGAGAGGAGTGTTAGTCAGCAGCTAGGTGCAGGCCTAGGCATTTTGGGCAGCACTTTAGAGGCTGGCAGAGAGTCAGGTCAGCATGTGGCTCAGGCTTCAGGATCAATTTCCATAGGTAGAGGCAGAGATAAAGTTTTTGCTCTAGCACAGCATGAGGCCCAAGCATCTAATACGGTTGTTACAGGTATTCTTTCGATCCAAGCTTTGAATGCTAGAGTGTTGTTTGATTTAGGAGCTATGCATTCCTTTGTGTCATCATGTTTTGCTAAGAAATTGCATGTGCCCTGTGAGTTGCTTGACACTTTGTTGATTGTTTTTACTCCTTTGGAGGAAGAGATTGAAGTTCAAAACTTTTATCCCTCATGTGTAGTTAGTATAAGTGACAAGAACTTGAAAGTAGATTTGATTGAATTGTCTGTGTTGGAATTTGATGTGATTTTGGGCATGGATTGGTTGTTTAAGCACTATGCTACCATAGATTGTAATGGAAAGAAGATAGTTTTCAAGTTAGCTTCAGGTGAGGAATTTGAATTTCAAGGGGAGAGGAGCGAAGCACCATATAATATCATATAAGCCTTAGGGGCAAGGAGATTGATGAAGAAAGGATACCAAGGATATTTGGCTTATATCCGAGATACTCAAAAGGAAGTAAAAGATTTGGAGCAGATTCCTGTTGTTAATGAGTTTCCAAATGTATTTCCTGAAGAGTTACCTGGTCTGCTACCAGATAGAGAGATAGAATTTGATATTGAGTTGCTATCTGGCACAAATCTGATTTCTATTTCTCCATACCGTATGGCGCCAGTGGAATTAAGAGAGTTAAAGACTCAATTACAAGATTTTCTTGACAAAGGATTCATCCGACCCAGCAGTTCACCATGAGGTGCATTTGTACTCTTTGTGAAGAAGAAGGATAGTTCTATGAGATTATGCATAGATTACAGACAGTTTAATAAAGCAACTATCAGGAATAAATATCCTTTGCCAAGAGTAGATGATTTATTTGATCAATTGCAAGGTGCAAGTCATTTCTCCAAGATAGATTTGAGGTCGGGTTATCATCAGTTGAGAATTCAGAATGAAGATATATCGAAGATAGCTTTTCAGACCAGATATGGACACTATGAATTCTTAGTATTGCCATTTGGATTGACTAATGCACCAGCCGCATTCATGGACTTGATGAATAGGGTGTTCAAGCCATTTCTAGATAAGTTTGTCATTGTATTTATCGATGACATTCTTGTATATTTTAGGAGTAAGAAAGAACATGAAGAACACCTTAGGATTGTGTTGCAAACTTTGAGAGAGCACCAGCTATTTGCTAAACTTTTAAAGTTTGAGTTTTGGCTTGAGAAGGTGGGTTTTCTAGGGCACATAGTGAGAAAGGATGGGCTTAAAGTTGATCCTAGAAAGGTGGAGGCAATTCTTAGTTAGCCTAGACCCATAAATGTTTCAGAAGTTAGAAGTTTCTTGGGTTTAGCAGGGTATTATAGGAGGTTTGTGCAAGATTTTTCGAAGATTTTAGCACCTTTGAGCAAGCTTACTCAGAAGCAAGTTAAATTTCTATAGACGGATGCTTGTGAAGAGAGTTTCCATAAGTTAAAGACTTGTCTCACCACGGCACCTATCCTAGCTTTATCATCTGGTGAAGGAGGATATGCGGTGTATTGTGATGCATCGAGAGTAGTGTTTGGTTGTGTGCTTATGCAACATGGTAAGGTGATAGTCTATGCTTCTAGGCATCTAAGGAAGCATGAGGTGAATTACCATACACATGATCTTGAGATGGCTGCAGTTGTGTTTGCTCTGAAGATATGGAGACATTATATGTATGGAGAGAAATACAAGATTTTCACAGATCATAAGAGCTTAAAATATATATTTCAGCAAAAAGATCTTAATATTAGGCAAAGAAGGTGGGTTGAATTGCTTAAGGATGATGACTGTAAAATCTTGTACCATCTAGGAAAAGCTAATGTAGTGGCAGATGCTTTGAGTAGGAAGTTTTTGGGAAGCTTAGCCCATATCCAAGTGAGTAGAAGATCTTTAGTGAGGAAAGTGCACGGATTGCGTGATATGAGAATCAGTTTGGATTTGTCAGATTCAGAAGTGCTTTTAGTGTATTTCCAAGTCAAGCTGGTTCTCATTGATCAGAAAAGAGAAGCTTAAGTCAGAGATCCTCAGTTGGTGAAGCTAAAGAGCAATGTCGGATCAGAAAAAGCTCCAGGATTTACGGTGACTGATGGCATGTTACGACATGGTAGCAGGTTGTGCGTTCTGACAGTTGATGGTTTAAGGGATATGATTCTTGAGGAAGCACATCATGCCAAGTATAACGTACATCTAGCTACAACTAAGATGTACCATGACATTAAGGATTCCTATTGATAGAGTGTAATGAAAAGGGATGTTGCAGAATATGTAGCTAATGCCTAACTTGTCAACAAGTCAAGTTCAAGCATCAGAAATCTTTGGGACTACTTCAATAATTGCCATTGCCAGAATGGAAATGGGAGAGGGTGACTATGGATTTTGTGGTTGGACTACCAAGGACTTCAAAAGGCCATGATTCAATATGGGTTATTATTGATAGATTAACCAAGTCAGCTCACTTCTTGCCAGTCAAAATGACTTATATGGCTTCTCATGTTAGTATAGGTGCTCTAAAGACAATCATTGTAATGATATTTTTAGAAATATATCAATAAAAAAGACATTATTTATTAATCAGTAATTATTATTGTTTAGAGTAATATTACATAACTGCTTAATAAAGTCCATGGTATAAGCATAGCATGAAGGCATTCATGATATGATAATGATAGTGAGATGCTTATCATGTGTAATTATGTTTTAACCTAAATTTCCCTGGTCATAGAATCAATGAGAATGGACATTATTGATCAGGAAAGACTAGCACATGCGTATACTATTTGATTTGATCAAATCATCTGATCTCATAAAGATGCTAACATTGAGATGTTTGAGTATAGCATATGGATGTTTATTAGGAGTAGTAATTGCATCAGAGTGATTGCAGGAGATAGTCATATAGAAATCTAAACAATGTTAGTGACTTATCTCTGCATAAAAATGTGCAAATGTCCTTAGACTTGGGATGCTTAAGAGTGATCTAGAGTGAAGCTGCTATATTTTAATTCCATACCTAGCTCTCCCAAAAGGTCTGCTTATAGGGTAGACATTGGGTATAGTTTGACACACTCGTAGATATTTAAGTAGTCAACAAAGGATATCATTGTCACAGCCCAACTTAGGAGCCATGACGGTCCTAGGGTACGGGTGATGCTTATGCTACCAATACCACGAAGAACCCATCAAATAAACTATATGGCATGCAAACAAAAATAAGCTTAATATAGCTTAAGCAATACAAACAAAATCGGGCAGCATCTCCTCTATTTAAGGAGCATGCCCTGGCTAAAAACACAATAAATACA
>CANXYC010808937.1:0-12055 GCA_948193065.1 Aleurites moluccanus
AACAAGAGAAAGATATGGAATGATATAAAAGAATATGATTGAATTGATTTGATTATATGTATGAATATGGCAAACGTATGATAAAATATGATGTTACAATTTATTTGATGTTTGATAAGATTTATGATTTGTGAGTTCTACAGGTTTATGGTGGCCTTAAGCCTACCCTTGCCCTAGGACCATCGCGCCACTGGAGTTGGGGTGTGACAATAACTTTTATGTATTTAGTATCCTCAAATTCATTCATTAAGTTTACGGAATTAAAGCTATAATTTACTGTCTAAAACAGATTTCAGAATCCTTTGAAACCCTTGTTTATCTTTATCTTCCTTAGTTCAATTCATTCAATTCTCTACTTAATTAAACTATAATACTCTTATATACAATTAAAAGGCTACTTTTAAGAATCATACCTCAAATTGAAACACTTGAATTCCATTCTCTTACTCTCCTAAATTGCTCGAATACTAATTTTCTATCATTTCCCTCCATTTTTCTTCTTCCTCTCATCAATTTCCTATCTAACTTTGGTTGGTATCTATGGAAAGGATGAGAATTATTTTATAGCTATTCTTCACTAGTGGTTTGGATCTAAGGGTGTGAATGGCCATTTATCTTCCTCCTTTTATAGGCCACTTCCATCAAAAGTCCCATTTGGCAACATTATCTCTCAAAAGCCCAAACCCAGCTGGCACCAAGATCTCTCCAAAGCCC
Organism: Aleurites moluccanus; assembly: GCA_948193065.1. Taxonomy (NCBI): domain Eukaryota; kingdom Viridiplantae; phylum Streptophyta; class Magnoliopsida; order Malpighiales; family Euphorbiaceae; genus Aleurites; species Aleurites moluccanus. Next base: position 715 of record CANXYC010808937.1, read on the forward strand.
AAAACCAGTTGGCACCAAAACTCTCCAAGCCTAATTACCCTTTGACCTTTGTGCTTTAGAGTAAAGCCCAAAATCCTAAAATCCAAATAACTTTGGCCCACCTTACTTTAGGAATCATTTTCCTAGGAATTTGCAATGCATAACTTTTCCTAAAGCTTATAATAGAGTTAGTTGTCCTTTTTCCTATAAACCTAGAACATAGTTATGTTTTCCTTTCCCCTATAAACCTAGAATAGAGTTAGGTTTTATTTTCCATACACTGATCCCTTTTCTTATCTTTAAAAGGTACCAATGGCCAACCAAACTAATATGGATGCCATGGACACACTTCTCACCACCCTCATCAAAAGGCAAGAGGAGAATTTTGAAGCCATGCTTAATTCCACCCTTAGTGCTTAACAAATCCGCTTCAATGAAGCCTTAATCTCTCAACAAGCCAGCTTTAACGAAAGATTGGTCACTCAACAGGCTAACTTTTCCAAAGCCCTGACCGCTCAACAAACCAGCTTCCACAATGCACTGGCCTATGTGACCAAAGCCTTGAATTCCCAGATTGATGACATAAAATCCATGAATCAGACCAGGCCCAAACCAGCTGATCCAAGCTCTTCAAATACACCTCAAGTTAACTTGACCAACACCAACCCTTCCTTTTCCTTAAATCCTCTTCAAGGTAAAGAAACCTTCACCCAGTCACCCATGGAAAAGTCTTTGAAACGTAATACTGTTATGTTAGAACAAGGCCATATAATGGAGAAAAGATACAAGCAGAATAACACCTTCACTTCCATTACCTAGAAGAGTCAGTCTCTGAAAAGGAAATTCACGGATTTGGGTATGCCCTTAAGCTTCGTTTATAAGAAGGCTTTGGAATCTAAACTGGTCACACCTGTAGAATCAAAGGCACCTCCTAACTCTTTCCCTAAAAGCTGGAATATGAATGAGTATTGTGATTATCATCAAAGTGTTGAGCATAAAACAGATGTGTGCAAGAACTTAAGACATAAAATCCAAGATCTCATTGAAATTGGAGATATCCTTTCCCCTGGTTTGATATCTGACGCCTCCATTTACCTTCGAACCATTATCAATCCCTTATGGTCTGAAAATTTAGATTAGAAGGAAAGTAAGTGAAAATAGACCCCACCTCATCAACCAACCAAAACCCAAATTAGCATAGTTTATGGAGGAATTCAAGCCCAGTTAATCTGACCTGTCTGAAATTGAATTCAAATCAGAGTCTAAGTCCAAGTATGAGTCTAAGTTGAGTCATGAGTCAAGTCAGAGTCTAAATCTGAGTCATAGTTAGAGTCTTTTGAGTCGTGTTTATTCTCATTTCCTTTTTTGAGCTTGTAATCAACCTTTTTGGTCTTTCCTACAATTTTATTGTAACCATGGATAATGGTACTCTTTTTCATAATAAAAGTTTGAATTCTTCTTATATCTTCCTTTTCATTTCAATTGTTTTATCCAATTTGAGTAAAAAAAAAAATATGTGAAAAATGATGGAAAATGAAAAAAAAATGAAAGAAAAAAAGTAAAAAGAAAAAAAAGAATCAATTAACTTTGGCACAGATAATGAACTGAAAATTGCATACATGGCATAATCATTTTGTAAGGCTTCTTTATTCAAAATAGTTCAGGAATTCTTATATATGGCTTTGCCTAAGGACCTAAGCATATGATGAGTATTGATCCGAGTATAACAGTACATAAAATTCCAACCCTGGAGAATATAAAAATAATAAAGCAGAACTTATAAAGGTTAAAGGAAAAATAGTCTCTCTAGAAGTTGCCAAATTGTTGCAAAATGGTTTTATCGAGCCTATTACTTACCCCTTGTGGTTAGCTAAAATAGTACATGTACCCAGAAGGATGGGAAGGAAAGGATGAGTGTGGACTATAGAGATTTGGACAAGGCTTGCTAAAAGATGATTTCCCTTTACCTCACGTCGACTTATTGGTTGATCATATGGCAGGATCCCAAACGGTCTCTTTGATTGATCTGTATGCGGGATATAACCAGATCTAGGTGTACCCTTCCGACAAGGAAAAAACAACGTTTGTGATAGAATGGGGTATCCTATTGTTATAAGGTTATGCCTTTTAGGCTAAAGAATGTTAGGGAAACCTACCAAAGGATGGCAACCATTCTTTTCCACAATATGATGCATAAAGATATTAAGGTATTGTAACACCTTAGTCAAAACTTAGAACCTGAACCACAAAGGGCTACCTTGGAAATTTTGACTTGATTTGATTGTTGTGATTTATTGTATGATTATGCTTGAATTTGACATATATGCATATTTTATGATGTGTTTGTATGATTAACAGAGATTAAAAGACTGTTAGGATGCAATTAGGTAAAATTAGATTTTTGATGAACTAGGGGCAAAATGGTCATTTCACACCCTTTGAGTTTTTAGTGGAAATTAACATTATATTTGATTGTAAAAGAAAATATTAGGACATGAAAATCGAGGTGTAATAGTCATATGAATTATCTTTGGAAGATTAAAGCTGGTAGAAATTAATTACGGGAAAGGTTAACTGAAAAGGGGTCGAATTTGAACTAGGGGTAGTATAGTCTTTTTCTAAGATATATAGACTTATATGATGTATGCAAGTGTATGGTAACCATTTTAAGTTAACCCAAATCAAACCATTGGATGGAAAGATCAAGAATTGAATGGTTAGTAAGCTAGGTTGCATATTCTTTACTATAGAATCAATGTACAAGATTATAAACTTGATATTTAAGTTGATAATAAAGTGATATTGGGAGTGTTGTTTGCATTTTCTATAACGGGTTATAGTCTCATATTAGAGGAGATGCTGTCAAAATTTCAGTAGAAATATTAAGCTATATTTGAGTTGATCATTTGAATTTCTTGCCATATCATACAGATAGATGGGTTTTTTGTGGTACTGGTAGCTTAGGCAATACCCGTACCTTAGGATCGTTGCAACTCCCAGGTTGGGTCATGACAAAGGTGGTATCAGAGCTAAAGGTTTATTATAACCTGTAATATTTGCATATTAGTAGCAATAGAAGTACCATGGAATATAGGATTCTCTTATATCGTCAAAATAACAGTCTTCTTCATTGTTTGAAATTCTGCGTACCTATGATATAAACATTCATTCACATGCTGGATTGTTTTTTTTTTTTTGATTTGTAACAGTGTGCTAAGATGTCAGAAAGTGCGAATAGGCACGTTAGACCTATTGAGGAGGATGAGTTTCATGGGTCTAGTGAGGAGGCAGAGGTTACTTCTAATACATCTATTCCTATATGGAGGACTCATTCTGAACCACCTCGGTCACAGAGACGTACTGAGTCTGATCAGGTGAGTGATGCACCTTGGAGACAGGAGATTTTATAGACTATTCGGGCTCACTTGGTAGCACAACCTGCAGTAGTACAACAGCCACCTCCACCTCCAGTACAACCAGTGGTATAGCCTAAGATACCACTAGCACCCAAGAGGGAACCAACAGTATTACAGGGAGTTAGGGCACGCAGAGTTATCCCAAAAGGTGGTGTAACTATAGGGGGAATTCCTGAAACTGCGACTACCTACTTTTGTAGGGGAGTATGGTATTGGCCCTAGTGATTTTATTGATAGGGTTGATAGAGTGGTTTGAAAGCTACCTTGTTCTGATGTCAAGATTATAGTGTTGGTGGGATTATTACTGGAGGTAGATGTTGCTACTTGGTTTATAGAGCATATTGATGATAATATTCACAGTGATGATCCTATGACTTGGGGAGAGTTTAAACAGAGAATGATGGATGAGTTTTTGACAGAGGGTTTACGAGAGAGTAACATTGTGAAATTTGAGCAGCTGCAACAGGGGAACCTATCTGTTTTAGAATATACCAGAGAGTTTAGAAAGTTGAGTAAGTATGCGCTCCTACAGAAGAAGATTTGATTAGGTGGTTTAGGATAGGGTTACATGCATCTCTACATAACATCCTATTAGCTATGGAGTTTACTTCCCTCAGTCGTGCTATTGATAAAGCAGCCCAGATAGAGGCTAAGTATAAGGAGGAAAGATTCGATTCGGAGCAGAGGAAGAAAGGAAGAAGAGGAGAGTATCACAGACTTGGAGAGGGGACATCCCAGACTTTTGCACCTAGACCTTCTCTCAGGCCAGTGCAGTCTTTACCACCCCCCAGTCAGAGACAGGATTTTGGTAGAGGTACTAGTATGAGGCCTCCTATTCCTAGTTACTTCCGAGGCCCTAGTAGACTAGTTCAGATGATGACAACAGTGCCCACATGTGCTTTTTGTGGGAGGAGACATTCAGGGGCATGTCGTATCAGGTCAGGGGCATGCCTCAGATATGGACAGTTTGGGCATTTTTATAGAGATTGCCTTTTTCCCAGAGTTTGACAGCCTTCAGAGGTAGGATCATCCCAACCATCAGTACAGATTGGTAGAGGGAGTACAGGCAGAGGTAGACCAATAGGACAGAGTCCATCAGCAGGACAGTCAGCAACTGGTAGGGGCCAGGGGTGTGTTTTTGCAGTTACCTAGTAGCAGGCCTAGGGATCTCATGAGACATTCGTAGGTATGATTTCAGTGCATAATTTAATGGCTTATGTGTTGTTTGATTCGGGTGCAACCCATTCTTTTGTATCACCTGTTTTTGCCATGAAATTGGGGTTGGGTAGGAAACCTTTATATGTTCCCTTAGAGATAGCCATACCGATGGGAGATAAGATCATTATAGTGTACAAGTATGATATTTGTGATATGAGAATTTGTGAAAGATCTTTGCTTGCAGAGTTAATTGAGTTACCCATATTGGAGTTTGATATTATCCTTGGTATGAATTGGTTGACTATTCATAAGGCTACAATTGATTGTGCAATGAAAATGATAAAGTTTCGACCCGATGGGCATGAAAAGTTTATTTTTTAGGGGGAAGCTAACAGACACATATCGGGGTTAGTATCTACAGTATAAGCAGGGAGGTTGATGAAAAAGGGATGTATTGCTTATTTAGCATCGGTGGTTGACATTACAGGGGTATCTAAAGAAGTAGAGCAGATTCCAATGGTGAAAGAGTTTTTAGATGTATTTCCAGATGATCTTCCAGGATTGCCACCAGAGAGGGAGATTGAGTTTGAGATTGAGGTATATCCTGGTACTGATCCTATATTTATTGCACAGTATCGGATGGCACTACTAGAGTTAAAGGAGTTGGAAAAGCAGTTACAGGAATTGTGCGACAAAAGCTTTTTTCGGCCCAGCAGTTCACCTTGGGGAGCACCAGTATTGTTTGTAAAGAAGAAGGACGGGTCACTGCTAATGTGTATTGATTAACGGCAATTAAACAAGGTGACAGTGAAGAATAAGTATCATTTGCCCAGGATTGATGACTTGTTTGATCAGTTACAAGGGGCTTGTTTCTTCTCCAAAATAGATTTGAGGTCAGGGCACCATGAATTGCGGATTAAAGGTGAACACATTTCAAAGACAACTTTTAGAACTCAGTATAGGCACTATGAGTTTTTAGTGCTACCATTTGGATTGACAAATGCTCTAGCAGCATTCATGGATATGATGAATCGGGTGTTCAGACCATTTTTAGATAAATTTATAATTGTCTTCATTGATGATATCTTGGTGTTCTCCAGAATTAGAGAAGAACATGAGGAGCATCTCAAAGTCACATTGCAGATATTGCGGGATCATCAGTTGTATGTGAAGTTCTCAAAATTTGAATTCTGGTTGATGGAGGTAGTATTTCTGGGGCATGTTGTTAGCAAAGATGGTATAAAGATAGATCTATAAAAAGTTGAAGCAGTTGCTAATTGGCCATGTCCCACTAAGTCACTGAGATAAGGAGTTTCCTTGGTATGGCAGGGTATTACCGAAGGTTTGTTAAAGACTTTTCCTAGATAGCTGCACCAATGACAAAATTGACTCGAAAACAGGTGAAGTTTCAGTGGAGTGAAGAGTGTGAAAAGAGTTTCCAGACTCTTAAGACCTGTTTAACCACTGCACTAGTGTTAACTCTTCCTTCTGGGGCAGGCAGTTTTACTATATATTGTAATGCTTCGAGGATCAGTTTGGGTAGTATTTTGATGCAGGACAGGAAGGTAATTACTTATGCTTCCCGCCAGTTGAAGAAACATGAGGTGAATTACCCTATATATGATTTGGAAATGGCAGCAGTAATCTTTGCTCTAAAAATAAGGAGACATTATTTGTATGGGGTAAGATGTGAAATTTACACTGATCATAAGAGTCTGCAATACATCTTGCAGCAAAAAGAATTGAATTTGAGGCAAAGGAGATGGGTCGAGTTGCTGAAGGATTATAATGGCCAGGTTTTGTATCATCCTGGAAAAGCAAATGTAGTAGCAGATGCTCTTAGTAGGAAGTCAATGGGAAGTTTATCACATGTGATTGTTTCAAAAAAACCATTGGTACGAGAATTGTGGGAGTTAATGGCTAAGGGTTTAACTTTGGATTTGGAATCATAGGGGCAGGAGACAGTGTTAATAGTATAGTTCCAGGTGAAATCATTGCTTATAGATGAGATAAAGAGTTCCCTAAATGAAAATCCACAGTATATTAAGATCAGAGACTTGGTTCGAAATAGTAAAGCTCCTGATTTTTCTATTGAGGGAGATGTGTTAAAATTTAAAGGGCGATTATGTGTTCAAGATGTTAAGGGGTACAAAGAACATATTATGAAAGAAATTCATTACTCTCTTTACACAGTTCATCTGGGGGTAACAAAGATGTATCATGACTTGAAGGAATATTATTGGTGGCCAAATATCAAGGGTGATGTAGCAAGGTTTGTCTCCAAGTGCTTAGCTTGTCAACAGGTGAAATTTGAGCATTAGAAACCCTCAGGTTTTCTTCAAGAGATCTAGCTACCAGAGTGAAAATAGGAACATGTAACAATGAATTTTGTGGTGGGATTGCCAAGATTACAGAAGGGGTATGATTCAGTAAGGGTGATTGTGGATAGATTGACCAAGTCAGCTCACTTCTTAGAGGTAAAGACAACTTATACAGCTGCACAGTATGCACAGCTTTATATGGACAAGATTGTACGGTTACATGGAGTTCCATTAGTGATTATATCTGATAGAGGTACTCAGTTCACCTCTAGGTTTTGGCAGAAATTCCAGGAGGCATTGGGTACTACATTGCATTTCAGCATAGCATTTCATCCTCAGACAGATGGACAGTCAGAAAGGACTATTCAGACATTGGAAGACATGTTGAGGTTGTGTGTTTTGGATTTAAAAGGCAGTTGGGATTGCTTCCTACCATTGATAGAGTTTGTCTACAATAATAGCTACCATTCTACCATTGGGATGGCACCATATGAAGCTTTGTATGGCAGAAAATATAGATCACCTATATGTTGAGTGGAACCAGGTGAAAAGCAGTTAGAGGGGCCAGATCCAATCAGAGAAACAATGGAGAAAGTTCCTATTATACAGAAAAGGATAAAGACTGCTTTTAGCAGGCAGAAGAGTTATGTGGATCCAAAAAGAAAAGATGTATAGTTTGCAGTGGGTGACTATGTATTTCTGAAGATCTCTCCTATGAAAGGAGTGATGAGGTTTGGAAAGAAAAGCAAGTTGTCACCAAGATATATTGGACCCTTTGAGATTTTGGATCGGGTTGGTAATGTATCATACAGACTAGCACTTCCACCTAATATGGGTCACGTACATCCGGTGTTTCACATTTCTATGCTATGGAAGTATGTTCTAGATTCATCCCATATTCTTCAACCCCAAGATATTGAAATTGATGAGGCATTGTCATTTGAAGAAGTACCGGTGCAGATTTTGGATCATCAGATTAGATAACTTCAGAATAAGAGCATTCCAATGGTTAAAATATTGTGGAGTAGCAGAAGTGTAGAAGAGTGTACTTGGGAGAGTGAGGCTAAGATGAGACACAAGTACCCCCACCTGTTTCATGTGTCAGGTTTTTATTCTACCCTATAACCTTAAAGTAAATTCTAGGATGAATTTATTTGCAGAGGGGTAGAATGTAACACCGTAGTCATAACCTAGAACCTAAACCACGAAGGGCTACCTTGGAAATTTTGACTTGATTTGATTGTTGTTATTTATTATATGATTATTCTTGAATTTGACATGTATGCATGTTTTATGATGTGTTTGTATGATTAGCGGAGGTTAAAAGACTGTTAGGACGCAATCGAGTAAAATTAAGTTTTTAGTGAACTAGGGGCAAAATGATCATTTCACACCTTTTGAGTTTTTAGTAGAAATTAACATTATATTTGTTGGTAAAAGAAAATATTAGGACATGAAAATCAAGATGTAATAGTCATATGAATTATCTTTGGAAGATTAAAGCCGGTAGAAAATAATTAAAGGAAAGGTTAACTAAAAAGGGATCAAAAGTATAGTCTTTTCCTAAGGTATATGGACTTATATAATGTATACAAGTGTATAGTAATCATTTTAAGTTAACCTAAATCAAACCATTGGATGGAAAAATTAAGAATTGAATGGTTAGTAAGCTAGGTTGCATATTATTTACTATAGAATCAATGTATAGGATTATAAACTTGATATTTAAGTCGATAATAAAGTGATATTGGGAGTGTTGTTTGCATTTTCTACAGCGGGATATAATCTCATATTAGAGGAGATGCTGTCAAAATTTCAGTAGAAATATTAAGCTATATTTGAGTTGATCATTTGAATTGCTTGCCATATCATACAGATAGATGGGTTCTTTGTGGTACTGGTAGCTTAGGCAATACTCGTACCCTAGGACCGTTGCGGCTCCCAGGTTGGGTCATGACAGGTATATATGGATGATATGTTCATAAAATCTCTAACAGTTGATGATCATTTAGGAGCGTTGAGGTGATTCTTCCTTAGACTTTGCCAATACAATTTAAAGTTGGATTGTGCTAAATGTCTTTTTGGTATATCTCCTGGTATTTTGGGTTACATGGTTAGTAAGAAGGGTATAGAGGTTGATCCCGCAAAATCAAAAACCATTTTAGAAATGTCAGTTCTAAAGATTGAAAATGAGATTAGGGGTTTTCTTGGAAGGTTACAATACATTAGTCGCTTTATCTCACAAATGGCTAATATGTGTGGTCTAATTTTCAAATTATTAAAAAAGGGAGCTTCTAGACGGTGGAATGATGGTTGTCAAAATGCCTTTGAAAAGATCAAAAAGTACTTATTGAGCCCTCCAGTTTTACAACCTCTAAGGCCTAGTAAACGATTATTTTTTTGTATATTTGTTACTTAAGAAGCCATAGGGGAAATGCTTACCCATAATGCTGAAGATTCTTATAAAGAGAATGACATCTATTATTTGAATAAGCAAATGCTAGCTCATGAACTTAAGTATAATCAAATCAAGTAGTTGTGCCTCACTTTAGTTTGGGCAAGCCATAAGCTTCAACATTACTTAAGTTCTTTCACTACTTATTATAATATCTGCCAATTTGAAGTATATTTATTGATTTCTGTATGTTTGGAGAATTCAAAATTTTAAATGAGAATATTGGGAATTTCAAAACTTTTGATTTGGGTTGCAGTAGAATTCAGTGTTGATCATTACTTGCTCTTAAAGACATAATTTGATAAGGTATGAAGCATGAAAGTTGTTAATTTATATCTTAGCTATAATTCTGTAAAATGGTTTGGTAAAATTCTATGTATGTGATGAGTTGTGTCTATTTGAGCAAGGTTGGTCTGGTTGAGAATTTCTGCAAGGATGCAGTGTCTGTTTAGAATTACTGGGAATGACTGAGGCAGAATTAGCTAGAGTGGTGAACATGAAAAATGTTCCTTTGCATGTTGATATTTTGACTGTAAAATTTAAGAATTTTTGGATAAGTATATCTCGGTGGAGAGTGATTTGTATCAAGGTTGTTCGGTCAGACTTTGAGGCAGGAGTCTGGATGACTTTTGGAGAGTCACTATGGACTGTGTGTGGGTTAGTTTAATTTGAAATTTTGACATGTTGTGTTCCTACCTGTTGATTGTAAGTGACAAAAAGAATTGGTAAGTTTGGATATTTATAGCTCATTGGCGAGCTGGCTAAGTGGGGGATGTTCAGATAGGAGTTTAACTTAGGAGTATTTGTTAAGGAGAGCCAGCCTAATGCGAGAATGCATTTTGCGGACTGGCAATACGAGGTGGTGTGATGGCGAAGTGGCATAGTGAGTTTGCCGAGGTAGCGAGGCAAAGAGTTTAGGCGAAGAGCTTTGGCGAAGAGCTAAGGCGAAGGAGAGTTGGCGAAGAGGCATTATGCGAGGAGGCATTGTGCGAAGAGAGAATATGCGAAGTGGCAGATAGCGAAGGAGCGTAGAAGCGAAGAGGCGAAGAAGCATTGCCGATGTGGCATATGCGAGGAAGAGTTGCAAGGAGAGTTTGGCAAGGCAGCATACATGAGGTAGCATATGCGAACTGGAATATGCGAGGTAGCATTGCCGGAACAAGATTGGCTAGCTGGTTTGGCGATGTAGCTTTGCCAAGGCAGGTTTGGCGAGGCGAGCTGGCTAGCGTGTTCTGGGCAGAAGTCTATTCAACCCCCAGTAACCCAGTAGCGATTTCACGATTTTCTTTCTTCCTTCCTTCGACAATTTCAGTCTTCTTCTCAAATTTGTTTCATATTTTATTCTAAGGCATTAAAACTTAGATTAATGCAATAGACTTCTAGATTAGTCTATATTAAGGCAGAATCGTCAATTTGAGCAGTATTTTACAGAAAACTTAGTTTGAAGGAAATAAGGTAAATTTTCTTGCTAAGTTATTTTCTTTGGATTTATTTAAGTCTATGGGTTAGGATAATTAATTCTGGGTATATATAATTTATTGCTAGTAATCTGAAGCAATTAATGGTAATTAATGTGGAAAAAATTTTGGAGGTTGAACTGCTGTGAACAATAACTCCGAAATTTAATGTGAAATTTAATGCAGTTTTCTTTAGAGAGATTAATGAAATTGTTGTTGGAAATTAATAATAGAGATTCTAAGATAATTAATTATTAGGAATCATGTGGAATATTATTAATTTGGAGAACCCCAATTTTTATATATTTGGAGAAATTCTTAGAAGGAGAATTCGAATTTGATTGAAGAATTTAAGTGAGCAGTTTGCTAAAGGAATTTAAAGAAATTGTGCAAGAGGTAAGTATGAACATTTATCTAATTCTTGTCTCTTTGAAATAATAAGACTAAGCATCCTTGATTTGTTCATTCACATATGTTTATATATTTTTGTATATGCCGAAAATGGCTTGATCAATATTCTTGGATCAAGTCCATGTATTCTTGCTTGTGAACCCG
>CANXYC010808953.1:0-11742 GCA_948193065.1 Aleurites moluccanus
CAATTAACTAATTCTACCATCAATTCAAGAATCTCATCACTAATTCATCAATTCACTATTCAAAGTTTCACATAAACCCTAGAATTTAGGGATTTCCATTATTTGGAGTTAATCTAGCTAAAATAATTCTAAACCCATTCATCTCAATCCAAATACCATCTATTTAATCCATAAAAATTAATAAATGAACATATACCTCAAATGGTGCTCACGGCAGAAATTTTCCTTTGCTGCTACTGCCTCCTTTTCCAGCCTCTCTTTCCACTAGTTAAGGCTGAAGGAAGATGAACACAGGTATATATATATATGATTTCCACAAATTTTTCCAGAAAAATTTGGTGGAAAAATGTGGAAATCGGATGAAGAAGATGATGAACAGTGATTGGTTTTAGAGAAACAAGAAGCTCGCTGTGAACGTTGAAAGAAAAGAAAGAAAAGAAAGAAAAGAAAGAAATGGCTAAGTTTTCACGCTGTTGCTTATAAATAGGCTACTGCCTAAATTGCAAATCTCGGTTACTGTGCACTTATTCATCCCGTCTCGCCAAAATTCAATTTCTGCTGGTCCAGCTCGCTAATTGCCGGCTCACCAGACCCAGCTCGCCATTCTCAGTTCCCCAATACCTCTTCGCATTGCCGACTCGCCTTTGCCAGTTCGCATATGCCGGCTCGCCAATGTCTCTTCGCATTGCCGGCTCGCACATGCCTCTTCGTTATTCCCAGCTCGGCAATGCCTCTTCGCATTACCGGCTCGCATATGCCTCTTCGCATATGCTGTCTCGCACTTACCTCTTCGCCTTTCCTCTTCGCGAGGCCAGCTCGGCAAGACCTCTTCGCAAGGCCAGCTCGGCATTGCCTCTTCGCAAAGCCAGCTCGGCATTGCCTCTTCGCAAAGCCAGCTCGGCATTGCATCTCCGCAAGGCCAACTCTACATTGCTTCTTCGCAAGGCCAGCTCGGCATTGCTTCTTTGCAAGGCTAGCTCGCCAATGCCGGCTGGAAACCCTTAACCCAGTTTTCACAGAATTTTGCTGAAGACTCAAATTCTCAATTTCTTTAACACTTAGCATTTTCTTACACAATTTCAATAACTTAATCAATATTTCTCCCAAAATGTCCATACTCGTTTTCTATCATTATCATAAGTAATTAATAAGTAAATATTTATACTTATTTCAAAATTAATTGATTAAGCCAATAAAATAAATTTATACTCAAAATATACACAAAGAATGTTTTGGAAAAATAATGGGTGTTACACCGGGGATATGAGCAAAGGTTGAACCATCAGCCTGTAAAAATGGAATATGGCCATAATGCATGGAAACACCAAGATGAGAGAGACCCTCCAGTGGTTGATAATGACCTAATACCAGCATTAAGGAGAATGGGAGTTGAATTCTAGGACCATGCTAGGCTGGTATATAGAAAACCCTATCCGAATTAGATCGACTGAGTGTACCTTTTCCTTAGAGGATACAAGATTCTAGAGTTTGTATTATTCTTAGGGGAAGAAAATTCGAGCATTGTCGAGTATGTATCTCGGTTCACAACAAAATATGGTGAGGCTTCAGCCGAGAATTTTTTTAAAGCTTCGATTATTCGGTAATTCTTTGACTAGATCAATTTTTACTTGGTACACTAACCTGAGGTCGGATTCCATTACCACTTTAGGGTAAATGGAAGAGAAATTTCATATCGAATTCTATAGAACTCCCCCGACAGTCTCATTGGCTGATTTGGCAAGAACGATCCAACTGTCAGGAGAATAGGTCGATAAATATGTAGCCCGGTTTAGGAAGGCCAAGGCTTACTGTAATGCAAGAATATTCGAAGCTGAGCGGGACAATGTGGCCTTTAGTGGCATGAACATAGCAATCTGAGAGCACTTTGAAGGTCATCGATTTAGGGATTTCTATGATTTACTTGATTGAGTTAGCAGCTATGAGAGATTGTTGAAAGAAAAGGATCAAAGAAAGACTTCACCTAGAGGTACTTATTACTGAGATCCCCTTGAAGTTACAGCTGTTGAGCAAAAAGAATGGTCATCGAAGTCAGTGGAGGATTTTTGCTATGTCGAATTAAAAACTTGAGGCTAGTATGAGTGCTCAGCTTTGAGTAAGTCATCTGCCTTCAAGAAAAAGCAGAATGATTAGAGTTTAAATAGAATAGTCTGAGAATATTCATTCGATTTGAATAAGGCCGATGAAATATTTGATTGATTGTTCAAAGACAATCAGATAACTTTATCGACTGGCCATATTATTCCTATAGCAGAAGAAAGAATACTATAAGTGGCACAACTCGTACTATCACCAAACAAAGAAGTACATTGTGTTCCGCAATGTGATTCGAAGAGATACAAGATGGCAGACTAGCTTTGCTGGACAAGGCCAAGGCTCTTGTAGAAACAAATTTATTCCCTAAGACTCCAGTCAAATCAGCTGACATAAACATATCAGGAGTTAAAATCTTTGGGGCAGGATCTACGAGACCGACTCTGGTTGATTGGCCAAAAGAAAAAGTTGAGCTACAGTCCAAACCTGAAAATAAAAAGCACATGGTAACCGAATCATAGACCAGCCGACCAACTGAAGTAGCCAAGAGGGAAAAAGCACAAAAGTCAAATATTTGTATTACATGTCCTACCTGTAAGTCATAATTCCAGGTTGTTCCTAAGATAAGAGATCGTGAACTCTCACAGGAGATTTCACAGTCAAAAGAAATAAGACACACCCAAAAGAGGGCATGAAGAGATGAGGCGAGGTGAGGCAGAGATCGAATCATCAAGATCAGTCAACCCCAAATAGATTTGGACATAATGTGAGGCATAGTAGCAGGCATCCCGCACCAGTTTCGAGACCAATCCATCTTGTGACTTATATTGTTCAGCCAAGGAAGCCTGAAACTTTTAGACCTAAGCCTCAACACACTGAAAGATGGGAGGTTTATGAACCTAACTGGTATAATGTCTTTGAAAGACTCGGTCAGAAGTAGAGTAATAGGACAATCCTCATTAGAACTCAAAAAAGGATATGGCAAAGGCAAAGGCAGGCCAAAAGAGCTTTGCAAGCTGAAACGGCCCAAGATACAAGAGGCTATGAAGCACATCAAACAGAGCAATATAACCGAGTTAGGGAATGACTTTGGATCAGAGACGAAAGGCATTTGGCCGAAGTTGATGAATGGCTAAGAGATGATGAGAAAAAAAGTGTTGCTTTGACTGAAAATATATTTCAGCCCAATAGGAAACCTAAGCCATACGACATAGAAGAATCAGGTTCAGAGTTAAAGAAGAGGAAAGTTTGGGTCCCCAAGTAGAAGCAATAGGCCGAGTCGTCTAAGAAAGGCAAGGAGAAAGTTTAAATGAACATGGTGATCTAATTACCCTTAGACTTTTTGCCAAAGCTGGATAACTATCTACTTTGGATGGGGATGTCTTAGAGGTCGAACTAAATGATGATGATGACACGAAGGTTTAGCAATTTATAATCATTGAAGAGCCACCCCAAAGTTTAACTAGCTATATTTGGCCACTGTACATTAAAGCTGAAGTTAATGGGGTTGCAGTGAACTGAGTTCTAGTTGATAATAGAGATGATGTAAATATAATGCCTTTTAGAATGCTAAAGAAGCTCAGGCTTAGCAAAGAAGATTTAGAAAAGGATGATGTGGCTATGATGGATTTTACAAGTGGGGAAACCCTAGCTGAAGGCTTTCTGTCCATTTAGTTGAAAGTTGGTCAGAAGGTTCGGACATAAGGTATGTTTATGGTAGATGTCAAAAGCAACTACAACATCCTTCTTGGTTGTGGCTGGATCCATTCAAATGGTTGTATACCTTCCTCAATACATCAAACATTGATTCTATTTAGGAAGGGGTATATGGAGATTGTTCATGCCGATCATAATCCCTTCCAAGAGGAAATCCATATGACCGATATAGTGTTTTATGAACTTCAGACAAGGGTAACTGAGTTTATGTCCGCAAGTGGAAAATGTTGTAAAAATCCATCTGATATCAACTCGTTGGATCAATAAAGGATTCTAGCTAAAGAGCTACTTCGGTCCACCTCAGTTCGGCTACCAAGCCAAGTCTCAACATCAAAAGGGGATTAATGACATCACAAAGAAAAAATGAATGCTGGAATAAGATTCTTGATCTTGTTCGACATCATAATATCATGGTGGCCGAATGTATATATAAAGATGAAGAGTAAGACCCTTCAACCCATTTAAAAATGATTGACTTAAAATTGGCTTCCCATAAAATCGAGGACGAACCAATTGAGGTGCAGAATCTGTTGAAAGAAATTAATGTAGGCACCGAGGAAAAGGTTCGGCCTTTGTTTATTAGTGCAAAGCTCAATGCTGACTTTGAGTCAAAATTAATTTCCTTGCTATATGAATTCAATGACTGCTTTGCCTGAGATTATGATGAGTTACCTGGCTTAAGCCGTGAACTCATTGAACATCGACTCTTGATTAAGCCTGGCTATAAGCTGTTTAAACAACCTATGCACAGAATGTCCAAGGAGGTTGAAGAGTTGGTATGAGAAGAGATCAAGAGGTTTTTAAATGCAGGGTTCATTAAGACAACTACGAATGTAGAATGGCTCTCGAATATAGTTCCTGTCATTAAAAAGAATAGCAAGCTAAGAATTTGCATAGATTTCAGGAATTTGAACATGGAAACACCCAAAGATGAATACCTAATGCCAATCTCAGACATGATGATAGATGTTGCGACATGTAATCAAATATTGAGCTTCATGGACGAGCATTTGTTTTATAATCAAATCAAGATTGCAGAGCAAGATGTTAGTAAAACTGCTTTCAGATGTCCTGAGCCGATTGGAGCCTATGAATGGGTAGTAATGTCATTCAACTTGAAGAAAGCTGGGGCAACTTATCAAAGAGCCATGAACACCATCTTCCATGATATGATCAGTAAGACAATGGAAGTCTACATTGATGATGTTGTGATCCTATCTTAGCTGGAAGAACATCATCTGGTCGATCTCTGTAAGTCATTTGAGTGAATAAGGGAGCATAACCTAAAGATGAATAAGTTAAATGTGCTTTTGGAGTATTGGTTGGTAATTTTCTTAGATTCTTGGTGCATCAACGAGGTATGGAGGTAGACAAGAATAAAACCAAGGTTATAATAGAAGCAAAGTCGTCGTAGACTAAGAGAGAGCTCCAAAGGCTGATTGATCCAATCAATTTTTTTGAGAAGATTCAAGCAAATATGGTTAGAAAACTTAGACTTTGGTGAAGTTTTTTGAAAGCCAGGAATGATGCTGAGTTTGTATAGGATGAATCACATTAGGTCATGTTTGATGAAATCAAGACATATTTAACAAAACCTCATATAATGACTCCTCCGAGGTCGAACCAACCATTGATTCTGTACATTTCGGCTTCTGATGATATGGTTGGCAGCATGCTTGTTGAAAAGCAAGATGGTTTTGATAAGGTTGTCTATTATTTAAGCAGAAGTTTGAATAAAACCAAGGCACGATACACAATAATTTAAAATTTATGTCTTGCTTTGTATTTCTCATGCACTAAGCTGACCTATTACATGTTGCCCATTGTCATCTTGGAGTCGAGCTGATGTTATCAAATATCTATTCTTTAGGCCATTTTTAAGGAATAAACTAGGGAAATGGGCTATCGCTTTGTTCAAGTTTACTCTCATATATGTTCCTTATAAGGCAGTCAAAGGACAAACACTTGTCAACTTTCTAGCACACCATCCAACCAAAGACGAGCCTAAACTAGAAATCAATTGTCTATTTGGTACTTATTGGCATATGTGGTTTGATGGTTCAAAAACCACTAGTTTGATAGGTGATGGGATTGTTTTGGTCTCCCTGGGGGCATTTGTACAAAGTTAGGATTCGTGTTGAGATTTCCATGCACAAATAATCAGGCAGAATATAAAGCACTTATAATCGATTTACAGATCTTAGCCGAGTTGAGAGTAAAGTCAGTGGATATAAAGTGAGATTCTCTTTTGTTGGTAAAGCAAGTTTCTAAGACCAATGTGAGTCCCCGTATTACAACCCCATTGCAATAAGGCTATACACGTCTTTGGAACATTTTTCCCTGGAATATTCATTACGAGCTGAGAATGAAGAACCAAATCAATTAGCTCAAGGAGTTTCGGGCTATTTGGAATGGTCACAAAAGTGCCTTTGGAGTACATACTCGTCTTAGTCTTATGTAGCAAAGGTTTAGATTAGTTAGAGCATTGAGTAGAAAAGCCCATGTTATCTTTACGGTAGATCTGGACCATGATTGGAGGTCAAAATTAATAGATTATCTCTAGAATCTATCCTCTGGGGCAAGTCATAAAGTGAGACTCATTGCACCGAGGTTTTGGAAGATAGCATGGTACTTTACCAAATACATCCCAATTGAAAGTTGTTATTATGCATCAGTTTGAAGGAATCCATGTTGACAATAGCCGAGATTCATGATGGCACTCTTGAAGCACATCAATCTGGTCAATTAATGAGGCAATTACTTGAACAACATGGTTATTAGTGGCAAATAATGGAAAAATACTACATCAGATATGCCAAAGGATGTGAAGCTTGTCAGAAGCCCAAACCTGTAATACCCTATGAAGCCCCATCTCATATACATGAATTGATTCTCAATTTATAGTTTAAAAGCATTGAAATTATGGGAAATAATTTTAGAGACACAGTTAGAACGCAAATGAAATACTTTTCCGGAAATTATCGGTGTCGAGAATACTGCCGGGAAAATAGCAGTCCGGCTAATTTAAGAATTTTTAATCCAAACTTGGGGTGATTAAATAAGTTAATTTTATGTGAAATTATGGTGAAAAAAAAGAGTTAGAAAAAAATTTTGGAACACCGAAAATAAGAGTAATGGCAAAATTGTAAATGAAGTCAACTTTGGAGGTAATTTTGAAAATCCACTGTCTGGGATCCAAAAATGACCCAGAACTATTTTTAAAAGATATAACAACTTAAAATAAGGTATTTCACTCCCCATACTTGAGGTTAAATCTAAACAGAATAGACAGAATAAATTACAGAAAGTTTTAGGGTCAAAAATACAAATAAGAAAAATTTTAGGCTAAAAGTACAATTAAACAAAGTTGTGGAACCCACCCATTCTAGAATCAAGCTAAGGTGGCCGGCCAAATAATGGATGGAGTGATGGAGATGATTTTTTTTTGTGAGGAAATAATTATTTAGTTATTAAATAATGTGAAGTTTTTTTTTTTTTTTTTTTTTTTTTTTAATGTTCAATAGGAAATTGTCAAGTAGACAAATCTAGAATTTTCCATTTCTTTCTTTTCTTTTTCTATTGTTTGGTGTATAAATGGATGAAGATAGCTAGCTAAGGGGAGTGAGTAGCCAAACCACTAATAGAAGAGAGCAACCAAAATATTTTCTATTCCTTCCAAAGAAATCAACTAAAAGAAGAAAGAAAATTGATGGAAGGAAGAGAGCTTGTGAAGGAAATTGATGGAATTTGAAGTTTAAATCAATTGAAGGAGTAAAAAGAAGATGAAATTCAAGTATTATGATTTGGGGTAATGATTCTAAAATTATCATTTTTAATTGTATTTAAGAGTTCTAAGGTTTGATTTTGCAAATAATTGAAGTGATTAAGTTAAAAATGTAAAGAATGAGTTAGGGTTTATGTAGTTTCTGAAATCAGATTTGAAGCAGTAATTTGTGGCTATTATTCTAAAATTTTAATGACTGAATTTGAGGATAGTTAAAACATGAAAGTTGTAGATAAATATATTAATTAGATGTCTGTAAAAGAAATTTAAAAAATTAATAGTGAGGAAAGAGTTATTGATAAAAAATTGTGACTGACTTGGAATTAGGGTTATGAAAAAATGCTACAGCATTTTTATTGTATATAATGATAGAGACAGAATTAGAAGATGTGTTCAACATTAATAGTGTTTATTTATTTCTTATCTATAATCCTATAAAAGGGTTTTTGATGCAGCGAAATATCAATGAAAAAATAGAATACTATTATAATCTATTGATTCACACACGAATACCGGACAATAATCTTCTATAATCTGTTGATTTTAGAAATACCAGGAAATAGGCATCAACTTTGTTGTTTCTAAGAATGCCAAAACTGGAAGAAAATTAGATTTCAATCATTTGTCAAACCTGTCTCTTACAAACAAAACACGCATACTTATATGCTAAAAGAAGAATAAAACCCTAATAGGCTAAGGCTTCGGCCCAACATGTAACAAAAATAAATAGTTCACAAATAAGCAAAAGAATGAGCATAAAACTTCAGAGGCTCCATTCATGCCTTAAACGGCTGAATTTGGGGTCAAAAATAGGCTGTGTTGAGTTTCTTAGGCATTTTTCTAGATCTCTGAACGAGCTTCGAAACAAGTACTCATGGGCCCCGTGGCTCTTCCTGTGCTGAAAGTTATGGCCTTTTAAAGGCAACTTGCGGGAAAGGCCCTATCTTACTTCTCCAAAAACTGTAAAGCCCGATCCTCTATCTGCTGGCCCTCATCAGTTTTTCAATTGGATTTGTGGTTTATGAGATATTAGGTCATAAGTGTAATATGCCCAGAATGACTGTTTAACAGAACATAGGTTATAAAATTCTATTAAATTGAGGATCTTAAAGTTTGAATTAGAGAAAGTGTTAAAAATGAAAAATGTTCATTTATATGTTATATAAATGTCTGAAAAATGGTTTTGTAATTGGATGAGTGAAAAATTAATTATAGGCATAGAAATAGGATATGTCTAGATAGAGATTTCAGGACAGTAATTCAATTTTGAAAATTCACTAATAATTGTACAGTGATCCAAAAATTCTGAAATTTTGATATGTTATAATTTTATGTGTCTATTTTCAATATGAAAAAGGAATTATAGTAATTAGTTAAGTATTTATTGAGTTATTAGTAAAAGAACAGAATCTGCCAGAATAGGATTGCAGGCAGATTGCAGGGTAGCAGGGCTGGTTATAGGTCTAAGTTTAAATTAACACCATAAATTGTATAATAATGATTTTAATGTAAAATTTGGATATATTAGAATATTATATGTTAAGTTTAATTAGGAATAAGAATTGAAGCAATTGGATAATTATAGAGAGAGATATGAGTAATGGAACACATACTGCCAGTAAAGAATTTTACACAGAAAAATCCTAGTAACTTGGAAATTTGAGAAATTTTCTTCAATATAAATATAAGTAATTTTATTTTAACTAGTATCTAAATGGAAATTATTTGGATATGTAGAGGTGAAAATGAATAAGATACATGATGAATAACAAAAAAGATAAGGCAAAAAATCAAGGATAAAGGAAAAGGGAAATGTTCAAGTTATAAGCTAAGGTGAGTAATATATACATCATTATGTATACTCATGTTTTGATTTTTTGAACCAATGAGTATGTTTTCTCCTTGATTAAATGCCACTTGTTATTATTGATCATTCTTTGATCTTCCAAAAGATTGAAATTTATCCATATTCGTTGATTGCTATTGATATTGAAATGCCTTTTGTGTACTGATTGATAAGTAAACCCGTGTATTGAAATCTATTATACAGAAATATTCTTAATGCATACTTGATATTGTTATTGATTTTCATTGGCCTATTTACATGTGAATTTGACAGAGCTGCCTCTCCAACAGTATGTACCCACTACTGTCGGCAATGTGCATATTAATTACTGATGCCCTAGTTGGGAGGGGTTATTGGTCCTAGCCATAGGGTCTGATAAGCCTTATGCTTATTGATACTGATACTACTGGAAACTGTATGTTCGTAGATAGTCCATACTAATACTACTGGAGACTGTATGTTTACATATAGTCCATACCCTTTATCTGTCTTATTTGCATGATACGAGTATTGTTTACCTATTCATTGATTCCAAATTTATATCTTATTACTTACCGTTGATATCTTTTATTATCATATGCTTATATCTCATATATAATGATGTATGCATGCTCACTGAGTATTTTATACTCACCAAATTAGTGGTTTATAATTTTTACAAGGATGTGTTAGAGGAAACTAATTCCAAGTCAATTTCTTTTTCGACTTGGAATGTCAAGTACATCGAGGTAGAATTGTATTTGTTAAAGGTCATTAGTGACAATTCTTAGAGCTCCATGGTACTGTATATAATTAGATAATTGAGTATTATAATGATGTTTGAACAGTGAAATATTTAATGTTACAATGACATTCAAAATGTAATGTGTAATGCATAATGATTGAAAATGTCAATGATAATAAAGTGATAAAGACAGTGACAGAGGTAAATAATGAAAATGAAATTTTCATGTTTTAAAAAAAAGATTTAGAAGTGCTATGTATGATTGTTGAACTGTGAAGTTGAGGATATAAGGTTGGCAAAATTATTGGGAGTGTAAAATAATTTTTAGTGCAGACTGTGTAATTTTTAAGAGACCCAATTTTAGGTTGGGATTAAGGTTAAAATAACAAAGAGGACTCTAGAAAAATTTCTATAAAATTTATAAGTAATAAATAAAATTTAAGTATTGATGAATGAATTAAAATTGATTGAATGATTGATAAATGGATTGTTCATGGGTTCTACGGGTTTTTGGTGACTTTAAGTTTATCCGTGCCCTATGACCATCGCTGTCCAAAAGTGGGTCGTGACAAAACTGATTCAAATTTCCCTGGAAGATGAGCTAAATTCAATTATTAAGTCTTAGCCATTTAGAAGATAGGTTGTTGACGTTATTGGAAAAATCTATCCCATATCTTTAAAGCAACATTCCTTCATCTTAGTAGCAACTAATTATTTTTCTAAGTGGGTGGATAGGATCCCTTTAAAGGTGGTAAATCAACAATTGGTCATATGTTTCTTCAAGGAATTTATACTCCACCGAAGCATCTTATCCAGTCTATCATGACTGATCAAGGTAGAGTGTTCACATGGGAAAAAGTTAGAGCTTTTTGCCAGGAGTATGGTATTTAGTTGATACATTCCTCTCCTTGTCATGCACAAGCTAATGGTCAAGTTGAAGCCACAAATAAGGTGATTAAACTCAATATTCAAAAAATTATAGAAGATAACCTAAGGGTACGACATGAGTTACTCTCCTAGACTTTATGGGCTATTCAGACTATCTTGAAGATAGCCACCGGAGTAACGCCTTATAAACTGGTATATGGGCATCATATTATGATCCCAGCCGAGCTAACAATCAGGTCATTTAGAATACTAGTGAGAATTAATTGCCGATCTGTACAATCGAACGATGCTCAAGGAGCTAGATGACCTGGACTTTGATCGGCTCACAACCCTAGACAAGATTCAAGCCAAAAGAAGAGGGTTGAAAAAGCTTACAATAAAAGGGTTCATCCAAAGGATTTCAAGGTTAGTGATTTAGTATAGAAGGTAGTTCTATCAATTGGCCATAAGGATGCATAACTAGCAAAATGATCGTCGAATAGGGAAGGACCCTTTGTGGTAAAAAGCTTCAAGGGAAATGGAGCATACAAGTTGTTACATCCAGACGTTGAGAAACACAATTGATCAATAAATGAAAAATATTTTGTAAAACCTTAGCCTAAACCCTAATAGGGACCTTTAGGGAAATAATTTTTCCTTTCTTATTGATGTGTTAAAGTTATATGTGAATGCATGGAATATATATATATGCATGTTATATGACCTAATTTTTAGGCCTAGAGTTGATTTGAA
>CANXYC010808963.1:0-10021 GCA_948193065.1 Aleurites moluccanus
CTATATGGATAAGTATCTGGATATTTACAGAGACTTTTATATTAATATTGATACAGATGTTTATATGAATATGTATACATGTACTTGTATTACTATTTACTGGATATATTATATGGATTCTTTTATGGATATCTATATTGACATGTATACATATACTTGCTTTATTATTTATTTATTATCTTATATTGATTCTACAAGCCACATTTGATTAACCATCCATGATCATTTACTACATTTTTATACATTTGGATTCACTGAGTATTTTTATACTCACCCCTTCAGTGGTTATTATTTTTAGGTTTGCAGTTAGGCACGCATTCCATTGGCATTCCCTACTCCTTCCTTGGAATAGTACTAGCTGATCATGTAAAACTCAAGTTCCAAAAGTATATGTAAATAATTGTACAATATAGAGGTTCCATGGTACTGTAAATTAAAGAGTAGGATACATATATGTTTGTGCTTGCATCTTTATAGTTTCATATAAGAATTATAATATGGATATATATGATAAGATATATATGGAAATTGCTTGATATGCAAATGTGATTATATTGAGTTGATATTGGAGATCCAGAGGGATCATTGAATTGAGATAGATGGTGAAGTATATAGTAGAAGTGCTTATTGCATGTTTTTCTTTTGGGCATACTCCTTATACACAGGAGATGCTGCCCAAATTTTTATGAAATTGTCAAGCTACAATGAGCTTGTTATTGAATTGCATGCCATATAGTACAGTTATTTGGGTTCTTCGTGTTGCTGGTAGCTTAGGTATCACCAGTACCCTAGGACCGTCACGGCTCCTAAGTTGGGTCGTGACACTATTGAGGTTGATGAAGACTCAAATTATGAAGAGACACCAGTGAAGATAATGGATCAACAAGTCAGGCAATTGCATAATAAAGAGATCCCAATGGTTAAAGTGTTATGGAAGAACTAGATGATGGATGAATGTACTTGGGAGAGTGAGCAAGATATGAGAACAAGATATCCATTCTTATTCCAATGACAAGCTACATATAATTTAAAATTCGAGGACGAATTTTATTGAAGGAGGGTAGAGTGTAACACCCTCAAATTTCATTTATATAACCTTGAATATATGTTGTTTAAGCATAAATAAAGTTAGTTTAGACATTAGAACATCATACTTGTGTGATTTGATAAAACACTAAAAATCGACCCGATGGATAGATAAACACGTCGACATTTTGATTAACGAACGGGTTCAGAATTTTAAATTTTTAATATCACCATTATACTTATAAGCTAGAGAAATATAAGAAATATTATTTCATAATTGAAATTGGACAACAAGATAAATAATTATAAGTTTCGGGTTCAAAATGCGAATACGAGAAGTGTTGAGGGGAAATCGAATTAACTGAAAGTTAATCCATATAAATTGTATCTAATTCTTCATAAAATGGAAAACTCTCCTCCTTCCACCATTAAAGGCAGTCGAGTCTCCTCCTCAAAATCTCCACTAATTTCATCCAAACTTCAAGCAAAATCAATTGAAAACTCATTTAAACTACTGATTATGCTAGTTTCCATCGAAAATTCCAAGAAATTCAAGTTAGAAATTGATGAAACTCCAAATAAATTTTGGCCACTTGAATAATTCAGGTAAGGATGATGCTTTCTCTGTTCTTTTGATTCATTTAATCTATATAAATGATTATAAACAATATTTGATCGATAGATTTCAAGATTGGATCGAAATTAGAGAAAACCTAAAACTAGGTTTATGTTTGAAATGGATTTTATGTATAGGATTCCATAATTCTAATTAATGTTTATGTTAGTTATCATACATTTAAGGCTAAATATGTGGTAAAATTGATTGTAGAATTGAAGAAAACCGAAGAACACTGTTTTTGCCTGTTATAGGCAAATAGGTGTTTTATCGCGTTAACGATCAATTTGTCAGTTCTTATGAGTTATATGTATATTATTATGCATGTTTAAACCTTTCTTTGATCAATTTGAATCCATTTAAATTCCTATAACTTTTTGGCCAAAGTGTTTCATTTGAGTTTCCTTTGAATTTTCCTTGAATTCAAGCTCTAATTGTGTTGTTTATTGATGTATATAAACCCTGTTTGATAATGCCTTGTGTTTGTTGCCATTGGGGATTGAGTTATGAACTTTGGCTTTTGATTAATATGTCCCAAAACTATATTTATTTATTCCTAAAGTGGTGCACAACAAGTGCTCTACGAAATGACCATTGTTAATTTCTTTAAGAAACCAACTGTTACCAAATTTGCTAAAATGGGCGACTTTCTTTGTCACCGGTATAAATATGTCTTCTTGACATATTTTGAACTTGTATCCTAAATGACTTTTGTGGAATTTTTCCTATACTATGATGTTCCTTTGTTAAAGATAATGATCCTCTATGTGTTTACTTGCCTAAATAACTCAAATGTGCTAAAGTTATAGAAATTGAGCCTTGCTGAATCTCTTGCCTATTTGATATCATGTTTGCTATCTTTAACATATTCTAATGTTTGTATGATAGAGTTACCTTACTAATGGGGTAGTGGGTAAAT
The DNA here is from genome assembly GCA_948193065.1 of Aleurites moluccanus. NCBI lineage: Eukaryota > Viridiplantae > Streptophyta > Magnoliopsida > Malpighiales > Euphorbiaceae > Aleurites > Aleurites moluccanus. The sequence goes on from CANXYC010808963.1 coordinate 2,562, forward strand.
ATCATCAGCATTGTGCATAATGAAATTCCAGTGATACCCTAGCTAGGAAGGGTTATGGTCCTGGCTATAGGGTCTAGTCCACCTTATGCTATTTATATGTTATATTGATAATGTTATGCATTTCATGGCCAAATATCTATTATATATACATGGTTATTATTTCTCCCAATGCCTATACATCTATATTTGATGTCAGTAAACCATTTCCCTTGATTTGGTCCTTTGATAAGCTATCCATGAGTCAATTGTTAATACTGTTCATTTGTTGTTTCCTACCCAGCTTAATGTATGATAATATATATATTGACTCACTGAGTATGAAAATACTCACCCTTTTTAGTGGTTTTATCTTTTTAGATCAGGAATAGAGCTAGTCCAAGATTTCGTCATCAGTGGATCCAGCTTTGTTATAATAATGTAAATATTGAACTTGTATATATTCCTTATATATATTTTAAATGCTCTATAGATATGTAAATTATTGGGATGACTATACTTGGTGTGGACTATAATATTATTAGTAACTGATATTTAATATATATAAGATGTGTTGAGATCAAATATGATCACAGATGATGACAGATAGACTAATTATATGGATATGGATATGTTATAGCAAGTGATGTTTATAGGTTATAAAAGAGTTCTATGGATATCGGTAGCCTTATGCTATTCCTACACCCTAGGACTGTTATGTTCCAAAATTGGGACGTGACACATTCTTGGATAAGTTTGACATATTGTTCATTGATGACATTCTTATCTATTCCATGAGTGAGGAGGAGCATTCAGAGCATTTGAGGATTGTGTTACAGACACTTCGAGAGCATCAGCTGTATGCTAAGCTGTCTAAATGCCATTTTTGGTAAATTGAAGTGTGTTTTCTGGGGCATGTTGTTTGTAAATATGGTATCAAGGTTAATCCTCTGAAGGTTGAAGCAATTACAAATTGGCCTCGGCCTACCAATGTATCTAAGATCCGTAGTTTGTTTGGTATGGTAGGGTACTATAGATGGTTTGTAAAGGATTTCTCCAAGATTGTTGCTCCTTTAACTAAGTTAACTAGAAAATAGGAGAGGTATCAATGGATAGATGAATGTAAAAGTAGTTTTCAGACTTTGAAATATTGCCTCACGAGTGCTCCGGTATTAGCATTGCCATCAAAGGATGATAAATTCACAGTTTATTATGATGCCTCTAGGATCAGATTAGGATGTGTTCTGATGTAGAATAAAAGAGTGATTGCTTATGCTTCTCTGCAGTTAAAAAAGCATAAAATGAATTATCCGACTCATGATTTGGAGATGGCAGCTATGGTGTTTGCACTAAAGATTTGGAGATACTATTTGTATGGTACTAAATGTGAAATATACATACATCATAAGAGTTTGCAATATATTATACAACAGAAGGATATGAACCTCCGACAACGCAGATGGGTTGAACTATTAAAGGATTATGACTATGAAATCCTTTATCATCCAGGTAAGGCTAATATAGTAGCAGATGCACTGAGCCATAAGTCTATGGGCAGTCTAGCTCACATCTCAGTTTTTAGAAGACCATTGATTTGTGAGATGAAGGAGTTAGCCAACATGGGTATGGAATTGGAATTGGGATCCCATGATCGAAACCAAGCCCTGATAGACCAAATTCCGGGTTAAGCCACTATTGATTGATGATATTAAGGTGGCACAGGATTAGGATCCATATCTTCAGAAGTTAAAGGAAGATGTTCAGAATGGTAAGGCTCCAGAATTCACAGTTGAGGAAGGGGTACTGAAATGTGGAAAAAGGTTATGTGTGACTGATGTGGATGGACTCCGGGATCAAATAATGAGAGAGGCCTATTATTCTTCATATAGTGTACATCCTGGAATTAAAAAGATGTACCATGATTTGAATGATGTTTATTGGTGGCCTAATATGAGGAGGGACATAGCTAGATTTGTGTCCACAATCTTAGCCTGTCAGCAGGTTAAGTTTGAGCACCAGAAACTGTCTGGTTTAGTTCAGGAGATAGAGTTTCCAAAGTGGAAATAGGAGTAGATTACTAAGGATTTTGTAGTCGATTTCCTAAGGACTACACGGGGTTATGACTCAATATGGGTTATTATGGAAAGATTGACGAAATCTGCTCATTTCCTCGAGGTTAATACTAGTTATACAACAGCTCAGTATGCATAGTTATTTGTGGATAAGATTGTACGGCTTCATGGAGTGCCACTAATGATTATATCAAATAGAGGTACATAGTTTACTTCTCAGTTTTGGCAGAAGTTCGAGGAGGCTATAAGTACTCAGCTACGATTCAGTACAACTTTCCATCTACAGACTGATGGACAGTTAGAGAGGACTATCCAGACACTAGAGGATATGGTACGATTATGTAATCTGGACTTCAAGGGTAACTGGAATCAATATCTACCACTAATTGAGTTCTCCTACAATAATAGCTACCATTCTTCTATCAGAATGGCTCCTTATGAAGGACTGTATGGTAGAAAATTTTGATCTCTAGTATGTTGGATGGAACTGAGTGAGAAATAGTTAAATGGCCCAAAATTGATAAAAGAAACAATGGAAAAAGTACCAATCATTAAAGAATGAATGAAGACTGCTTTCAGTAGGCAAAAGAGTTATGCTGATCCGAAGCGAAAGGATGTGCACTTTGTAGTTGGTGATCATGTATCCCTTAAAATCTCACCTATGAAAGGTGTTATGAGATTTAGGAAGATAGGGAAACTATCACCAAGATATGTGAGGCCATTTTAGAAACTTGAGAAGATCGGTAATGTGGCCTACAGATTGGCTCTTCCACCCAATTTAAGCTATGTTCACCCAATATTCCATATCTTAATGCTATGGAAGTATGTGCCCGATCTATCCTATGTATTGGAAGTACATGATATTGGTGTTAATGAAGACTTGTCATATGAAGAAGTGCTGATAGAAATTGTGGATCGATAAGTCAAACAGTTGCAGAATAAAGAGATACCGATGGTCAAAGTACTATGGAGGAATCAATCTATAGAGGAGTGTACCTGAGAGAGCAAGCTGGATATGAAGACCAAGTATCCATTCATATTCCAACATTGAGGTACATATTTATTTTAAATTCGAGGACAAATTTATTTGAAGGGGTTAGAATGTAATACCCTAGAAAACTTCTATAAGAATATAATAACATAACTAGTTGTTGGACTGGGAACACCGATATAATTAAGGAAAATTTTTGAACCTCAGTTAGATTATATTTGTGATACTATTCCATAAAATATCAGTGTCAATTACACTGCCCGGAGAAATAGTAGTCCGGTTAACTGATGACTTTCTAATTCAAACTAGGGGGTAAAAAATCATATATATATTTATGTGAAATTTTAGTGAAAAGGAAAAGTTGAAAAATGTTTTGTTATACTGAAAATTTGAGTAATGACAAAATCGAAAATAAGTCAAACTTTAGGGATATTATGGGAAATCCACTGTCTGAGTTCCAGAATAGCTCTGAAACCATTTTTATAATAAACTACCAATAAAAAAAAGCCATTTCGATTTCCACTTTTAAATATAATTTTTGACAGAATTAACAGAATAAATTATAGAAGAAAGTAGGTTCAAAGTCTAATTATTGGATAGTTTGAGGACCTAAATATAATTTGCCAATTTTACTTACTATATAAGCATGACTTAGAGATTTCTTATTCATCTTCTTTCTTTGTTCTTGCCTTGGCAGAACACCATATTCATTTCTTCCATCAAATTTTCAAGCAAAAATCTTAAGAAAATCTAAAGAAAACCTTGATTTTACCTTTGTTCATCGATTTCCCACCATTTTTTCTCTTGAAAACCTAAAGTAAATCAAGGTATTTTTGAAGTGAGATTTCACATGGATCATCAACATAAGGTAATGAGTTGATTTCTTTGGTTTATTGGTTGATTTAGATGTATTAGATGATGTTTAGAACGTGTTTAGTGTTCATTGGCATCAATTGATGTATTTGGTATTTTTTCCTAAATTCCAAACCCTAGATTGAAGTTGTGTGATATGAAACTCTGAATTGATATTATTTAATGTTAAATAAGCTTAGAATATGTTAATTGGAGGCTAATGGATGAATATTTTATGGTTGGTTTGATGTAGAAAACCAAGAAGTGAAAGATTGCCCATTTTGCCTTCTTTAGTGATTTTAGTGGCAAATCAATTTTTCAAGGTGGTTTGAAGTGTTAGGTGAGTTTAATATGCATCATTTAACATGCCTAAAGTCTTAGATTGATTATTGGAAACCTTACATGAAATCCATGTTTTGGTCGAATGCATGTGTAGTACCCTAGAAAATGCTACCATGATTGAATAGTAATATGTCTAGTTATTGGACTGGAAACACTGAAATAAAGAAAGATAATTTTTGAGACACAGTGTCATGACCCATTTTCGGATCACGACAATCTTAGGATGCGGGGATATGCCAATGGCGACCGACACCTGTAGAACCCAGTATCACATGCATAATCTATAACCATTAATTAATTATCCACTTTACTTAATTACCATTTATTCTGTCATTCTGTAATTCTTTCTGTAACTAGTGCAATTGGCTGTAATAATCATCACATATCATAATAGCATTAAATACCATAAGTCATCATCATATATATATATATATACATGTTCATACTCTAACTAACCCATACATACCCCATGGAGCAGCTAGATTATGAACACCAAAACACAGAATTCAAAATAATTACATATATCAACACTGAGCAGAAATCCACTGGATGTCAGAAGATAGGATTCTGCAGTCTACTCCTCTCCTGAAATGGGTAAACAAGAAAAGAGTGAGTATGTAAGATATTCAGTGAATCTATATGCCTCACCAGTAATGTAATGGTTAACAAATGGAACAATGGCATCAATAGTTCAATGTAAATAAGTTTCATAATCAAATACAAATGGTGACAGAATAACCAATAAATATATTACTGGCTCAATATAATATGGAAAGACAGATAAAGGGATGGATTATATGAAATCATACAATCTCCAATAGCATTAGTATAGACAATATGCGAGCATATAGTCTCCAGTAATATCCATATCTGTAAGCATAAGATTGATCAGGTCTTATAGTCAGGACCATAACCCTTCCCAATTAGGGTATCAGTAATACAATGTGCACATCGCCGACAGTATATTCCACTACTCTATTGGATCGGTAGCTCTGTCAAGCCATATTAGGATCAATATAAGAAAGGAACATATCAATGGACACCATTATGCAACAATGGTATCCTCCATATTAATAAGTTCAATATCATTCAAATCAATTAGCAATAGAACAATGGCATTGCAATATATGAAATACAATCAATGATAGGTGGTATGGTAAACAACAAAGTTATAGAACAAAGGTTGTTCGGCAAAGGAAATCGGTAGGCCAATTGGCATGCCAATGTCATTGGTGATGATGACATTCAAATGGTAGGCCTATGGAATACAAAGCAATAGGCCAAGGCAAAAACAACTAGGCATTTTGTCAAACACTTAGTGGGCACAAAATGGCAAGCTAATAGGTTAGGGTTTGGTGCAAATTTGGCATGCCCAATTCAACCAACACAATGTCACATTTTGGACAACATAATAGGATACAATTATACAATATTAAACAACATAAATGGGATCAAAATGGCATAGGAATTCAAAGGAAAAATCAAAGAAAACCAAGACCATGAATAGTGTAAATCCATTCGGCCAAAATGGGGTTCAAACAATTGAATTCCAATCATTATTCCAATGGTATAGGCATATAATTTGATGCATATAAAACTCACCTAAGGCTTCCAATTGCCTTGGAAAATTGATTTCCACCCAATTGCTTCAAAGGAGGCAAAATGCACAACTTGTGCAAATTTGATTTTCTACACCAAAACAACCATCAATTAGTTACCTAATGGCCTCCAATTAACATATTCTAAGATCAATTAACAAAAACTAACTCTAATTCATCAAGCTCATTCAAACAACTTCAAATAGGTTAGGCAATTTAGGGTTTTCTATCAAAATGCATCAATTGATGTAATCTAACCTAAAACTCATTCAATTCAGCTCTTAAATCATCTAAATAAACCATAAAATTGAACAAACTAATTGGTTACCTCTATATGATGAAGGTGCCGAAATCCTTCAGCCAAACCTCCTTGGTTTCCTTTAGCTTTTCAATCAAATTAATGGTGGGGAATGGAAGAATAAGCCTTAAACTCAACTTTTCCTTGAATTTCCTTAAGAAATTTGGTGAGAAAATTGAAGTAGAAATGGAGGAAGAAGAAGAAAGGTGGTTTGGCATAAAGGTGGAAGAAGAAGAAGAATGAGCAAATTTGTTCTAAGTGTTGCTATTATACAAAAGTCAAATGTTTGGTCCTTAAACTTCAAGGTAATTATACTTTGGACCCAACTTCTTCTGTAATTTATTCTGACAATTCTGTTAGGATTTAGATTTCAAAATGGGGAATCAAAAGGATTATTTTAATTTATACTTATTTATAAAAATAGTTTCAGAGTCATTTTGTAACCCATACAAACGCATTTCCACTATTCCCCTCGAAGTTCTATTTATTTACGGTTTTACCAGCAGTTACTTTTTCAATGTTCCTAAATATTTTTCACCTCTTTCTTTTTACCAAAATTACACTTGCATTTATGTGATCTTTTACCTCTGGTCAAAATCAAAAATTCATCTATTGACCGGATAGCTAATTTCTCGGCAGTGTTCCCGACATCGACGATTTCCGGAAAAGTAATTTGTTCGCTTTCTAACTGTGTCTCTAAAATTATTTCCCATCATTTCAATGCCTTTAAACCATATACTGACAATTAATTCGTGCATATAAGTTATGATTTCCTAGGGTATTACATTTTACCCCCTTCAAATAAATTCGTCCTCAAATTTAAATAAAATGCATACCTCATTAATGGAACAAGAATGGATATCTGTCTCTCATCTCCTACTCGTTCTCCCAAGTACACTCCTCCATTGACAGGTTTCTCCAGAGCACTTTTATCATGGGGATCTCCTTATTTCGCAGCTGCCTGACTTATCGATCAACTATCTCCACTCGAAGCTCCTCATACGACAAGTCCTCATTGAGTCCCACATCTTGTACCTCTAATATGTGTGATGGATCAAACACATATTTCTGCAACATCGATATGTGAAACACAGGATGAATGTGGCTCATATTAGATGGAAGAGCCAATCTATAGGCCATATTACCTATCTTCTCAAGAATCTCAAATGGACCTATAAACTTTTGTGACAGCTTTTGTAACACCTTAGCCTAAACCCTAATAGGGACCATTAGGGAAATTATTTTTCCTTTCTTATGATGTGTTAATATTATATGTAAATGCATGGAATATATATATATGCATGTTATATGACCTAATTTTTAGGCCTAGA
>CANXYC010809026.1:0-22006 GCA_948193065.1 Aleurites moluccanus
CCACACCACACCGCCCCTCCCCCCCCCACGCCACCCCCCCCACACCCCGCCCCCCCCCCCCCCGCCCGGCCCCCCCCCCCCCGCCCCGCGCCCCCCCCCCCCCCCCCCCCCCCCCCCCCCCCCCCCCCCCCCCCCCCCCCCCCCCCGCGGCGGCACCACCACAGGCCTAGGGCAGCACAGGCCCTGAGGGATGGCGGTGCCACACGAGGGCATTCATAGGCTTGCCAGCTGCCGCCCAGAGGCACCACCCCCCTCTGGCAGCAATGCTAAGCTTAGAGGGAGGCAATAGTGGCCCGACTTCGTTCCGAGGCAGTTTCGGGTCTGTCTGGGTGCGGGTTCAGTTTCGGGGAATGTCATTCGGGTTGATGTGAGTTCGAGGGATGTAAAAATGAGTGTTCACAGATATGCAAATGTGTTCATATTGAGTTGATATTGGAGATTCAGAGGGATCATTGAATTGAGAATAGAGGTTGGAGTATATAATGGAAGTGTTTATTTGTGTGTTTTTCATTTGGGCATACTCCTTATACAAAGGAGATGCTGCCCAAATTTTTATAAAATTATCAAACTATATTGAGCTTGTTATTGAACTGCTTGCCATGTCATATAGATAATTGGGTTCTTCGTGGTACTGGTAGCTTAGGCATCACCCGTACTCTAGGACCGTCGCGGCTTCCAGGTTGGGTCGTGACAATTAATCTTTTGATACTACATATTCAATTAATCTCAATTTAGATACCAATTAACATGAAATTACATTAATTATACTTATATTTAAGAAATTCCTAAAATCCTCTGTTTTTGGGGTTTACTTATATGAAAAACCCTTACTGCCAGTCTGTGTAACCATATCTCTCCCTAAACTTATTCAATTACTTCAATTATTTTTTTCTACTTAAACTAGATATATGATACTACTACCTATTCAATTTTTAGATCAATATGATTACTACATCATTCTCAATAATTCATCAAATTTATACCTACAGTAATGTAGTTCATATTCGGGCAGACTCAATTTCCATACTTATAACTCAATCCGTGTTTATCCAAATGTAAAACCATTTTTTATTCTTTTAGTTAACATATAAATGAACATTTTTCATGTTTAATACTTTTCTTAATTCAAATTCTAAAGTTCTCATATCAATATAATATAATAACCCTTTTCCATTTATCTGTCAATCTGGACATGTAACGTTTATAGTTTAATATCTCTCAAAATACATCATATGCTAAAACCCTTTTATAAACCTCTAGATAAGATATAAATAAACACTTTTCATGTGAATACTTCTCCAAATTTAGTTTCTAATGTTTTGTAGAATTAAAACACAGTAGCCTTTTTACCGATTTCTTCATCCGATCCAGTCTCAGTTTTTACTTAATATCTCTTCATTCACTTTGAATTTCCTATATTTCTTTTACATATGTCTAAATAACATACATAATTATAACTTTTATATTTTGCACTTTCCTAAATTCATTCATTAAATCCATAGAATTTTAACTACAAATTTTTGTTTCAAAACAAATTCTAGGATTCCTCTAAACCCTAGTTCATCTTTAATTTCTTTAGCTCAATTAATTCAATTTATTACCCATTCAAGCTATAACACTTACAAATTAAATCAAATAATTGATTTAAAGAATTTTACCTTAAATAAATCTCTCATTTTCTTTTCCTCCAATGATAATAAGTTCATTAATTATTCATTTACCAACTTTCTTCTTTCTATCTAACCTTTTCTAACTTAGGTATTTGAATTATTTGGAAAATGGTTGAGAAAATATTTTTGGGAGTTTTTTGGACAAGGGGGTTTGGCCATTGCTCTTCAAATGGCTAGCCTACTCTTTCTATTTATACTAAGCTAATATGAAGGTTGAAAAATGAATAAAATTATAGAATTTGGGCATTTGTTAAATTTTCATAAATTGATGGGAAAAATCTTCAATAAAAATCCTTATTTCCTTACTCATTTGACTAGCCACTCCAAGGATTTTTTCTTGGAGAATTCTAGATTTGTGACCACAATTCTTTTAAATTATTTTCAATTAAATCCTTAAATTCCTATGAAACCTTACATTTCCTATTATATCTCAATTCAATTTAATTAATCAATCTCAATAGTTATAAAATTTTTATTCCGATAAAAAACTCAAAAAATCATAACTTTAACTTTTCTTAACTTCACTTCATCTCCAATCACCTTTAATACTATATTTACCTCAATTTATTTGTTCTTGATAATTTAATATCTTAATTAAAAATGTTCTCAATCAATTTCTATAAAGTATCTCGTAAAAAATATTAAAAAAATCCGATTACTGATAATACTACTTATTTTCACTTTTAAAATTTTTTGATAAATTTTTTTATTGAATATCATTTTTTTTATACTTTTTTAAACCATTCTGACTTATTTATTCTTCAATTAACTTAATATTTACTATTATGATCCACTTGAATTCCTACAATTTTTTAGGATATTATACTAACCTTTAACCCCATTATACATTCTAAATATATAACACTATCGATAATTTATATATAGTGTTTACATTTAAATACTCTTAAGCGGCAAAACAAACCTTAATTATATATATATATATATATATATATATATATATATATATATTTTATAGATATAAAATTTATTTATAAAATTTATTTTTTATATAGGTTTTGGTTAAAAATTATTAATTTCATAATATTACAAATATAAAATTTTCCTTAAAAGATATAAATTTAAAAATTTATATGCATATATATGCTGATAACAAATTTTTAAATAAATTTTATAAAATTTATTTGTATCGAATAAATTATTAAGATGTGTTTTCATATATATATATATATATTTTTTATAAATTCTAAGCACAGTTAGATTTATTTTTAGTATGTCTCACTTTTTTTCTTATTTTTTAAAATTTCTAAGTAAATAGTTATTTTCACCAACTTTATTAGTAATATTATAATAATTAGGAGAAAATTTAGAAATTGTTGTGATTACTTATTAGTATTGCTCGATATAGACAGTGAAATGGGACTATATTTAAAATAAATTACAAGTTATTACTATTTTAAATACTATGTGCACATACAAAAATTTATTCCGTAAATGTGAATTGAAATTGTATCCCTCCTTTTTATAAATTATGCATCTGTCCCTGAGCTCGATTATAATGTGGAATTTTTTTTTTCGATAAGCGAGCTGTAGCGGCTTTGAAATTTAAACTAGCCGAACTCAAGCGTGATTCTAAGCCCAATTCGAGTTCGAGCTAAGAAAAAAAATATGAGTCAAACCAGAATAAGTTAAAACTCGACTTGGTTTGAATTATAACTCGATATTTTCCCTTTCGTTTTGTTCCCTTTCTATTTGGCTCACTCTCTCGCTCGCTCGCTCGCTCTCACTGTCCTCTCTCTCTTTCCCTTTCTTTCTGGCTCCGGCGACGTTAAGCAATCTCAGCTGTGAGCACTTCATCTCCTTCAAGTTCGTGCTGGCTCAGCGCCATCGATCTGGCTCGCTGCCACCACCATCTCCTTCAAGCTCGTGCTGGCTTAGCAGATCCGGCTCAAAGACATTCTCAATAAGTTAAATCCACTTGATATTTCTTATCATACAATCACTAATATGCATTGAACTTGAATTGAATTTGGTTTTCAGTTATGAACTGGTGTGTCTTCTAGTTTGGATTAGTATGGGACAGAGAAATCAGCTCTCTACCTGTTTGACAAAATTCCTGAATGGTGATTCTCAAGTAAATTTCATATACCCTTCTTTCATTTGTTTACATACATTTTTCTAAGACGCCAGTTATCAGAAACTTAAAAACAAAATTTGATGGTGAATGTGCTCTTATGTTCCACTTATCTTTTGATGAGCAACATGGACTTGCAGTTGAAGGCTTTTCTGATGTACTAGGGACTGTTTATATGTGAAAATTTCATTTTTGTTGTCTGTTTTTGTTAATAATTACGTGAAAATTAAACCAAACTAAATGCAAAATATATGTGAACACTTAATTTAGTTTGAACTAGTTAAGGTATTCAGTTTGAAGTGAATGTTCTAAAAAAAAATAAAAATCAAAGTGATAGATTTTCAGCTGGAAATATGTGCGTTATGTGTTTAAATTTTATTATTTTGTTATTGTGGTAATGATGCTTGCATATTATTTTATCATGACTTGCATATACTCATTGCATTTCATTAGGGCTATATTATGAAGGTTCTTGTACTGGGTTCTTCTGTGGACTTAAGGCCTCTGAAATGGTTCCATTATCAAATCCTGGTTCTGTCCAAGTTAGGCTTCTGAAATGTCGAAGTATATATTTGTCACGAGTGAGCCCAAGTACTAATCATGAGCTACATCTTTGAAGAGATGAACCTTCTTACAACTTTCAATCTAGAAGGAAACTTGAATAAGTAGTGATACATTTTTGTTGGGTCACTGACAAATTTCTTTTTTATTTCTCTATATGATGATGTAGCCTCTATAAATATGTTCTGTTTTTGGCTGAATTGAAATATTTGGGTGTGAGAACCTAGGATTCTGCATCATGGAGCCTTAATTTTGATATGTTACAGAGATGCTTATTTCCGATTACACTTGTCAAAATTCCTCTCAGTCTGTCCCTTTTATATGCTCTTAGGTGCAGTGTGTTCAACAAAACTGAACAAACTTATTGGCTGGTACTCTCTTACTCCTTTTTTCCCTAAAATTGTATCCGTGTTCTATTATTTATTTTTCCTTGATAGGATTGTATTGGCTTTTATGCTTCTGCTAATACTTTGAGATGTTCATAACTAATTCCTAATAGAGGATTATTTACAAATGGTTGCAGTTGCTCACATCTTCATACTCTTTTGTCGTTATCAGCTACCATTGTAACAGGTATGAAAAATAAAATCCTAGATAGATGTTGATTGTATCTGATCATTGTGCATTGCATTTCTATATTTTGCTTGAGCTCTTTTTAAATGTATTCTTTTCCTCTTCTGTTTAATTTTAAGATATAAACAATGGATATTAAGCATTATTGTAATAGATCATTTAGTTTGGTTTATACCAAACTTGTGTCTAACACAAACAGACATAAAAAATTTTCACATATAGTTTGCATTTAGTTTGGTCGCTTTTGTCTGTCTGGTTATCATTTAGTTTAGTTTATACTATCCATCTGATTGCTTGAAGACTAACCTATAGCTTAATTATATGTAGTTGTACTCACTTGCAAATCAATATAAGTTTATCCAGTGATGGCTTAATTTTCTAGCAATTGGATGTGGAAACTAATTAAATTATTATTGGTGGGTTGAAAGAAAAAAAAAAAGGAGACAAGTTCGATTGGAAATTGGAAAAATGTGACAGTATCACATATTAAGGATAGCCTGAGAAAAGGGTAATAATAAAAATACTGATTACCTATCACCATGAAAATTTTGATTTCCAAATCAATGGGTTTTTCTCATTGCTATTATCCTTTTATTTTTTTGAATGAAGACATATATGTTAATATTCCACAATAATTGAATTAGCTCATATTAGAAATACTGGGAACTTATATAGTATTGGGAGTGCTAATCTTAAAAACTAGTTAGTGAGATTAAAGAGTCCAATTATATATAAGTTTATTCTGTAAATTAATTTCATTTTTTTTAAATACTATCATTGGCTCACATGGCGATATCTAATATAGTCGGATACCGCCATGTGAACCAATGATAATATTTAAAAAAAAAATTTGAAATTAATTTATAACTTGCAAATGCAAGTTATTTAACAACTTGCATTTTGCAAGTTAAAGGCAGCAAGTATGCGGTGGAGGAAGGCCTATATATAGACCTTGTTCTGAGTTTGACCCGTAGGTTAGTTTTTATCCAACACAAATAGAGAATCTTTTAAGGACAACCTCTAACGTATAAATATGATTTTAAAAATGAAACAGAAAGGAACATTATGATAAATCCAATACACTTAATCTAAATGCATAAAATATATTAATTAAGTTACCTAAAATTCTAACTAAAATCCAATAACATAACAGTTAAAATAAAACATTTTTCAAACTTATAAATGTTTCAATGAGTATTACCAAGTCAACAAAAGTAAATAACACAAATGATGTCCTATCCTATGCCTATAATTGTTATCTATTCTTTCACAACTAGTATCAAAGTTACTTTTTAAGTTGTGACTTAAGTTTTTTGTTTGAATTAGTTCATCATTATTCATATGTAGTTTTTGCTTATTTAAATTACTATTATATTTAATATTATTATTAATAATAGTATATAATTTCATTACTTAGTTTTACATAATTTCTTTCTTATTAATATAATTATTTATGGTTTTATTTTTTAAAATCTATAAATATTTCCAAAGATTAATAAATGTTTAAATATAATGAAATTATGTGAAAACCATATTCGATAATATTTAAACTCTTTAAATATTTTTAAAATGATAATTACGAACTCAATATCATTCTATTAATCAATTAACTTCATTTATAATATCATAGAAATTGTTGGTAGCTGCTATTATATATAGTTGATTCTATCTAAATATATCAATTTTTTTTAAAGAGCTGAATTGAATTTATTCTTTATTTTATTCCCTCTTTTGATTTAACTTTAGATATCCAAGTCTACATACATCAGAATCATCATTCTAATTTTGCTTCTGTATTTCAATTGGATATTCATTTATGTGTTGTACATAAAAAAGGATATGCTTATCAATCTACTTCCTTAATATTCTAAAAGAATAATTAAATAAATTTATCCTAATTTATAATGAATAAAACCTGAAATTAAAGTATAATTAAAGAAAACTAACCTTACCCACATTATCCTTAACCACATTGAACCCATAGCAAAAATTAGTTTGAAAAGGTATTGAAACTGAAGAGAATTATCGGAAGCTGCAAATCTATTTCCTCACTCTCCATAAAATCTGTGAAATTAAGGGTTTACGGATGGTTTCCTTTAGCCGTACTTTGGTTGGGTTCCTCTCTTCCTCACTGTTGGTTTTAGTTTGGACTAGACTAAAACCAATAGCAAGTGAGGAAGAGAGGAAATCGAGAGGAACCCAACCAAAGTCCGGTTGAATCCGTAAACCCTTAATTTTACATATTTTGTGGAGAGGGAGAAGATAGATTTGCAGTTTCTGATTATCCTCCTCAATTCCAATACCTTGTCAAACTGATTTTTATTATGGGTTCAATGTGGGTAAGTTTAGTTCTCTTTAATTATGCTTTAATTTTAGGTTTATGCATTATGTTCAATCATTTCTAATATAATTTAGTAAAAATTTATTTAATCATTCTTTTAGAATATTTAAGTAAGTAAATTGATAAGTATATCCTTCTTTATTTGCAAAACATAAATAAATATCCAATTGAAATATAAAAGCAAAGTTAGAATGATGATTCTGATATATTTGGATTTGTGTATTCAAAATTGAATCAAAAGAGGGAATAAAATAGAGTATAAATTCAGCTCTTAAAAAAAAAAAAAAATTGATATGTTTAGGTAGAATCAGCTATATAGGACAGTAAATACCAACAACTATATTATAAATGATGTTAATCAACTTCTAAGATATTATAAATAAAGTTAATTGATTAGTACAATGATATTGAGTTGGTAAGTATCATTTTAAAAACATTTAAAGAACTTAAATATTATGAGATATGGTTTTTAACTAATTTCATTATGTTTAAGCATTTATTAATCTTTTAAAACATTTATAGATTTTAAAAAACAAAACCATAAATAATTATGTTAATAAGAAAGAAATTATGCACTATTATTATTAATAATGTTAAATATAATAGTGATTTGAATAAGCAAAAACTAAATATGAATAATGATAAACTAACTTAAACAAAAGACTGAAGTTGCAACTTGAGAAGTTACTTTGATTCTAGTTGTGGATGAAGGGATAACAATTGTAGGCTCAGGATAAGACATTAGTTGTGCTGTTTACTTTTATTGACTTGGTAATACTCATTGGAATATTTGTAATTTGGGAAAATATTTTGTTTTAGCTGTTATGCTATTGGATTTTAGGTAGCTTAATTAATATATTTCATGCATTTAGATTAAGTGTATTGGATTTATCATAATGTTCTCTTTGTTCCATTTTTAGGATCATATTTATACGTTAGAAGTATTTGCTATTGATAATAATTTTGGAAATATGGTCTCTTGCCCACCAACGATTTGATCTAACATCTTATGTTTTTGATGGGTAACTCTTGTTAAGGCAGGTTTTAGAAGAAAATGTGGCGAAATCTTGCTGGAGATTACAATAGCTACATCATACAATGCAGATTTTATAGCTCCCAAATGGACTGGAAAAAGCTGCGGCCTATGATATTGAAGAGAATAGAAAATCGAGCCAAGGACTATCCTGTTCGGGACATGGTTCCCATTGCACAAGAGGTCCTTAAGGCCAGAATACTTCTTATTCGTGGCGTATCTACTCTCACCCAAGTGATTCCTGTGGTTGCTTGCAAGTAAGCTGCTGTATGTTTACTGTTTGCTGTTTGGTTGTAAGTTCAAGTTTGCAAGAATTGGTATGAATTATGAAAAATATATCACCAAATGAGAAAAATATAGTATATGGCTTTTGTTCAATCATCATTTCCTTGTACATTAAAATATCCATTTCTTGTTTGCAACTGAAAAATGTGTCTGCAGGTTCTGTCCAGAAGTATATATTGGTGAGAGAGGTCATTTAATTCAGACTTGCGGGGGCTACAGGCGTGGTCCTAAAAATAGGGTTCATGAATGGATTACTGGCGGTTTAAATGATATACTTGTCCCAGTAGAGACATTTCGCCTAGCTAATATATTCCATAAAGTTATGAAACATGATGAGAGATTTGATTTTGATCGTGTTCCTGCAGTAGTTGAGCTTTGCAGACTGGCAGGTGCTGATCTAACTACTGAGAATTTGTACTCTGGTTCAGGGACTTCAGACACTGTTGAAAATGGTATTGATGGAGCTCGGTCTCTGTCGCCTGAGGATCTTCAGTTTGTTGCCAATGGAACTTTGAGGGCATGGGAAACACTTAGATTAGGTGTGCAAAAGTTGTTGTTGGTTTATCCAGCAAAAGTTTGCAAGCATTGTTCAGAAATTCACATTGGGCTGTCTGGACACAAGGCTCGCCTTTGTGGCATATTTAAGCATGAGAGTTATCGTGGAACACACTTCTGGAAGAAGGCAGGGGTAGATGATTTGGTGCCTCAAAAGATTGTGTGGCGGCAGCGGCCTCAAGATCCTCCAGTTCTCTTAAATGAAGGGCGGGACTTTTATGGACATGCGCCGGCAGTGGTGGATCTGTGTACTAAGGCTGGTGCTATAGTGCCAACAAAGTATTATTGTATGATGAAAGTTCAGGGTTTATCGGGGCCGGCTAGATTTTGAATGTCCTTTGATTGAATTATTTTTGGCTGTGATCCTATCAGTTTTTTTTTTTCTTCGAAGTTGGAGCTCAAACAGACTCACCACAGATGCTTGAAAAGCTTACTGGTATGTCTTGGATGTTGTTCATAAACACTATCTTAACCTTACAGTTTTTTTTTTTAAGTACAGTAACAACGCGAGTCCGTTAGTTGTATTTTGATGCCTTTATTTTATAGTATGAAAACGTGGTTCTGAAAAATCTCAGTACTTGAGCTTCCATCCCCATTATTTAGTTCTTTACTTTTCCATCCAACAAAAGTTCAAGCATTTGCATTTCAGT
This sequence comes from Aleurites moluccanus, assembly GCA_948193065.1. Classification (NCBI taxonomy): domain Eukaryota; kingdom Viridiplantae; phylum Streptophyta; class Magnoliopsida; order Malpighiales; family Euphorbiaceae; genus Aleurites; species Aleurites moluccanus. The sequence goes on from CANXYC010809026.1 coordinate 9,761, forward strand.
ATTCAGAGAAGTTATTGTTCCATTTAGAATGTAATATGGTAATAAATGTAGAGTTTCGCGGCTACTATTGATACTATTTTGTTTCTTTCAAACACTTCAATCTGTGAATGTTATTACATATCTTGCTTACTCTTTACAATGATCCTAGAAAGATTGTGTGCGTTGATTCCATTAGTTGAGAGAAGTAAGGGTAGCCATAACTCACGACGAGCTGTGGAGAAATGGCTGGAGCTCTAGTGAAGGCTTGGTGCTCTTCACGATAAGGTCCATGTTTCTGATAAATCTACCGTTATCGATCATTTTGACATGCTTTTGCTGTAAATTTAAATGGGTCATTTAACTTGAATACCCTCCACATTTCTTGTCAGGATTTCAAAATTTAAGTTCTAGAGCCAGAATCTTGTTAATTGAGCCCCGTATAATGTTGAGTGTTCCTCTATGATTCCATTACCAATTAGACTACATCTTATTGGCACATTATTTGGTTTTCTTCAACCTTATTTTGAGCACTTGCATATATTGGATGCAAAACAAATTCAACTATATATTGGATGCAAAACAAATTCAACTATCTGTCTACAATCCAACGGAAACATTAATTTTTTACTTTTCTTCCTTCAATATTCATCATGGCAATGCCATACAATACGAAATGAGAAACAACTCTTATTCTGATTTGCACCCAATTTATTAGCACGAGAGCAAATTTAAATGTTCATATGAAGGAAATTCAAAAGTTTTCAATAGTCTGTGCTCCACTCAAAGAAATGTGGCTTAACGCTCGTCTGTATATATAATCATGGGATCCAAAGAGCATCAAACTGAAGGGCTTCTTTTGTCTTCCCTAAGAGAGATAAGACTGTTGCAGCGATATGATTTGAGGAGAGTCCTGCTTCTTCAATTTGGTATTCATGTGATCCATGTTCAATATGTCTGTCGGGAATAATCATTGGTCTCAACTGCAATAAGCATTAAATATATTAGAATAAGATCAATGAGTCTTTTGTTTAATGGTAATAAATATATTTACAGAGCCGAGAAATCTTGAGTTTGAGTCTCCCTCAAAATCAAATTTAACAAAGTGTTGGAACCAGAATAAAGAAAAATAAAAAATAGAACTAAATGTGACTTGAAATTTGCTTTGTGAAAGAAAAATCACCTTGAGGTATCCATCCAGAAAACCAGTTGAACAAAGAAAGTGAAATACATGAGAAGAGAAACCTCCAATACAACCCTCTTCCACAGTAACTAGTATCTCGTGTTCCTTGGCCAATCGCCTAATAAGATCTGTATCTAAAGGTTTACAAAATCTGGCATCAGCCACTGTCACAGAAATTTCTTGGGTTCTGAGTATGCTTGCAGCTTCTATACATTGTTGAACTATAGAACCATATCCCAAGATGGCAACTCTATTGCCTTCCATCAATATTCTCCCTTTTCCAATCTGTTCAATAATTAAAAAAAAAAAATAGAGAAGGGGAACGTTTAGTTATTTAATTAATTAATTAATTGTTCTGTAGTATATAATTTTTCAATTTTTTTGCTTATAATGCTAAAACCTGAAGTGGGGTTCCTTTATTATTAGGAGGAAGAGGTACTCCAACACCAATGTTCCTTGGGAACCTGAAGCAACTAGGTCTGTCATCTATTGCTGCTGCAGTGGCAACCATGTGCATGAGCTCAGCTTCATCTGATGGAGCCATGACCACCATGTTGGGTAAGCAGGCCATAAATGTGATATCAAATGCTCCAGTGTGTGTGGGTCCATCATCACCAGCCGAACCAGCTTTATCCATGGCAAATCGGACAGGTAAACTCTGAACGTCCACATCATGTACAACCTTAATTTGTTCCAAAGATAGAAGTTAGTGTGAATTTTGCATTTAAAGTAGTTTTTGTTTTTGTTAAATAAGATTCAACTATGATAACATGTTTGAACTTGAAATTTCACAATTTTGAAGAGGAATCTCCACTGAAGGATCTCTAATTTTCTATTAATTCATCAAAGTACGAACATGCCATTGGCACCTGATCAAATCCTCGTTGCAGGAATGTTGAGTAGATGGCACAGAACGGCTTGAGTCCTTCAGTGGCTAAACCAGCTGCAAATGTAACAGCATGTTGCTCAGCAATGCCCGCGTCGAAGCAACGACCTGGGAACATTTTCTCAAATAAATTGAGACCAGTTCCACCTCCCATTGCAGCATGAACAGCTATAATCTTGTCGTCTATTTCAGCTTCTTTGATTAGAGCTTTAGAGAAGCACTGCGTAGAAGAAATTTTAGTGGATTTTGACTTGAATTGCTTCCCTGTTGCAACATCAAACTTGTCGACACCTGAGAGAACGCAAGAACGAATATTAGAACTGCTTTGATAAGCCGTATCGGAATGTAACATAGTACTATCAAATGCATTTTTCCATCTCACCATGCAATGTATCAGTTGCTGCCTCAGCTGGGGGATATCCTTTCCCTTTAACTGTTGAAATGTGAATCAGAACTGGTTTTGAGGTAGACTTTGATTTTACTTTCCGAAAAACGGTCACTAGGTCTTCAATGTTGTGTCCATCCACTGGACCAATATAATGTAATCCTAACTGGTCAAAGAGAGTAGACCCAACTGGACTTTCAGGGTCATTTTTGTGTTCTTGGAGCTTGGCCAAAGCACGGCTAAGGGCTCCAACAGGAGTTGTAGGGCCATCCGCAGTAGCAGTGGGTAAAGATACTTGCTTATTGTCATTCAGTATAATAATTAAATTAGTATCAAGATATCCTGCATTGTTCATGCCTTCATATGCTTGTCCTGCTGTCATGGCCCCGTCTCCTATTACACAAATTACGTTGTTCTTCTTCCCTAATATATCTCTTGCAGCTGCCATTCCTGCATTTTTTTCTTAACTTACTACTACATTTGACTATTTTTAGCAAATGAATTCAATCACTACTTTCTTTTTTGGTTAGTATGGCTCTAATTAGCATTAAACATTTCTTGTTGAATATTATGTATAATTATTATATAGAAAAAACTTGAATAATGAGAGCTAAACGTATACCAAGGCCAGCAGAGATACTTGTAGAACAATGTCCAGCACCAAAAGTATCATAAACACTATCATCTATTTTAAGATACTTTGAAAGCCCTGAAGGTTTCCCTATAGTGTGCATCATGGACCTTCTTCCAGTTAGAACTCTATGTGGGTATGCCTGCAGTAATTAGAACTTCTTCACAAAATGTTCTGGTAATACATTTATTTTAAAAAAAGATAAAAAAGAAATTTGTTCCCCTACTCTCTGTTTTTCTTTTAATTATTTTTTATAAAAGAAATTTCAATGTCCCCTACCTGATGACCAATATCCCATACAATTCTATCTTCAGGGGTATCGAAGACATGATGCAAAGCCACTGTTAACTCTACAACTCCTAACTCTGGACTTAAATGTCCTCCTGTCTCTGATACGGTGTATATAATTTCTGCTCTAAGCTCTGCTGCTAGTTGTTCAAGATCCTGAATACAGCAATACAAATTGAAAACAAAATAATATGTGCCAAGTTATTAATATCAACAATGAAAAATTCTTTAAAATAATAAAGAAAAGAGAAAAAAAAATTTCTATGAATATATAATTGCAATTAATAGACCCCATTTTGTATCCCCTCTCCCAATATTAAAAGAAAATAATAATTATAATGAAATGTGTAACTAAGTCAAATCATTTTACTATTTTTAGTTAAGAAGTACACAATAAAGAGAATTATTAATTAAATTTTGTTGTTTTTTTATACTATTGGATAGTTAAATAAATGTGATTTATAAAAATTTCAATTAATTTTTTTTTAAACAATTCACACTTATTTAAATAAAAAGATTAAATTATCCTATGAAAAAATAATATTTAAATAAAAATAAAAATATTTATTTTTAATGATCATTTAATATATTAATAATAATAACTAATAATAATTTTATCAAACACTCAATAATAATACGTTAACGACTAACAGTTATCAGTTATCAATAACAGTTATTATGAATTACTAAAAAAATTAAACCTAAAAGTATTTTATAATAATGGATTCATAGGTGGATGCTTGGTTTAATTGTCAGGAGTTCACTAATAATTTTTGACATCTGATAACTGTTAGGAGTTTAAATAGATGTTATTTTAAAAAGTTTTGATTTCAAGTTTTTTTCACCTGTTATTAGCTGATTTTTAAATTTAAAATATATTACCATTATAAAAGTTAAAATATATTACCATTATAAAAGTTTAAGTCATATAAAAAAATATATTTCATATTATTTTTTATATAATATTATAGTAAATAATTATTAATGTATTATAAACAAGTAGTTTGAGAAGGTTTGCGGCCAAAGCTCTCTAATTCAATTCCTGTTGACCAGAATTAGGCATAGTTATTTCTTGTATTTTTACCTAAGCAAAGTACTGAGTATATTGATAACAAAATTTTAAAACACTAATATATTGATTTAATAAATAAAAAGATTACAGCCATGAGAGTAGCTTAATATTTTATTTGTTAACCAATCGTGTAAACCAAATGTATAAATTGTCGATTATCTTATTTTATTATTATTATTATTTGTATTGGACCCATTTGCAAGTATATATGTGATTAAATAAGTTAATATTGAAAAATTAAGGTTGAATTCTCCTTTCTTAATTTTCAAAATAAACCCCCGGATTGTAACTCAATTAGTAACGCTGACTAATTTTATGAAAATAGCTCTCATTCGATTCTACTAAATACATTTCTGGGAGGAATGATAAGTTTTAATTGTGACTAAATTCTCGTAGCTAAAGGCTATGAGAAAACTGAGCGGTGCAGACAAAATTTCATTTCCGTAAAGTATTTTTTTTTTTAATTTTATATCAGATTACCTGTGTGGACAGGTTTTTCATGTGAATTGGGTAATTGATAGTATCAAGTAACGGAGTGAGTGGTTTTTCCCCAAAGAAATCAATTTTCCAGCCATCTTTTTCTTTCCTAATCATCATTTTCGCTTCCTCAATATCGGAGTGGCCAGCAGATGCCCGTATGCTGAACTGATCACATAGCCAGCTTTCCATTAATTAAGCCACGCCTAAGAACAAGATCATGAAAAAAAAAACATACATTATTATATATATTTATGATATATATACCTGTTTTGTGAAAGTAACTTTTGATCTTGGAGCTTGCAAGAATGGAGAGAGTGAATGGTTTGCTATCAAGGAAGAAGTAGAAATCATCATGGCTGGCCAAAATGTGGGCGGTGAAAGAATGAGAATAGAGACTATAAAGACGATATATAGCAGCAGGCAGGGGAAAGAAGTCAAGAAGAGCTACTTAGTGATACATGTTTTGGATACTTCTTCTTCAAGTCGGTTTAGAAAGAATAATGCTTAATATAGACAATAACTATGGCACTTTAGAAAGAATAATGCTCTCTCCATAGATTAGATCACTTGGGGTAATAATACGTGTCTATCAAATTGTTATTTTATTTGATTGAATTATAAAAGAAATATTTATATATTATATGTAAAATCTAAGTAGCACGAAGAGTGGTTATTGTTTTTAAAACTGAACTGATTATTACATGTCTATCAAATTGTTATTTTATTTGATTGAATTAAAAGAAATATTTATATATTATATGTAAAATTTAGGTAGCGCGAAGAGTGATTATTGTTTTCAAAATTGAACTGATTAAAAAATTGATGAAAACAGATAGTCAGAAATTTAATCAGAGTCGAATCAATTAAATCGAAAAAAATTGGTATATATATATATATATATATATATGATAAAAATAAATATAATTTGACATTTATTATTTTTAAAAAAAAAAAAACTAATCCGCTCAAACTGGAAAAACGGATATGGTTTGACCGGTTTACTGGTTTACCGACCGATTTATCAATTTTTTAATCCATTTTTAGAGACTGGCCAGATTGATTCTTGATTCAATTTTCAATTTTTTCAATTCAACCGACTGATTCGTTCTGATTTTAACAACCATAATTATTATAGTGTTGTCACTCATCGCACATAACATTGTAGCAAGAACATATTTGGTAGTGCCAAATTATTTTGGATGGAGTTTTTTTTTATTTGTATTATGTACATATAACTTATTATATTTATGTAGTATTTTATTTATTTTTTATAAACTTATATGTACTTTATGTAATTATATACTTTATATAATCATAATTTAGAGTTATTCAAATAAGATTCTAACAATAATAACTAAGTCATGTTTGTGTAATTTATATATACAATTTTCTATTTATTTACTTGTAATTGTACATGTAGTTTATTTACTATAATATTTTAGGATCATCAAACATGGCTACTCGTACTACCTAGCATTGCCCTTATAGTATATGATCTCTCTCTCTCTATATATAATGTATTTTACATTTATAATAAGTGAATTTTCTTTAAAATTATAAGAAATTATAAAATAGAAAAGTATGTGAATTATTTTCATATTTAGTAGAAAATATTACATTTTGATGTCTATTGGTGTATAAATAATTTTTTGTCTAATGAATTTTCAACTTTTAAAAATTATTTCATATAAATATTTTTAGTAATTTTTTGATTATTGAAATGCTGATTTATTACTTTAAAATTTCTAACATTAGGAAAAGAATAAAAATTAAATTTTTTAGATTGTTGAATACCAAAACTAGATTTTAAACCGAGTTGAAGAGTTATAAATCAAAAGATTTTAGAGTTGGAAATTAACATTTTATTGATAAAAAAATAATTAAAATATTTATATAAAATTATTTTTAAAAATTAAGATATTCATCAAATAAAAAAAAATTATTCAAATGCTAAAATAACATATTTTAAATTCCTATCTAATAATCTCCGTCGACAATCACTACAAATTTAACGAGGACGAGGATAGCTAGGGGACAAGCAGCAAGACTTCTTCAAGTTTTTGGAGTTAGCAACGGAAGTTTGAAGCGCCTTTTCCTTGTATTAAAAAGACACTTTGACCAAAAAAAAAAAAAAAAAAAAAAAAAAAAAAAAAAAAAAGGAAGAATTGTGAACTTGCATATTTGGATATTTAGATTGTGAGTAATTAATAAATAAAAAATTGAATAGTTTCCTCATAACTTCTGTTGTAGTGAATATTTATGATTATTCAAAATGTTACATATTTATCATATATAATATTATGAATAAAAAAAATTATAATGATATATTAGGATAGTACTAATAATCCACTAATTGAGTGTGTTCATATATTATGCTGAAAGAAAATAGCTTGAAACTTTAATTATTCACTATAATAATAGTCTTTTTTATTTAGTTTTAAACTTAAAATAATCTAAACTTAATTTTTATCATTTATACTTAAATTTTTCATGATTTATACTCAATTTTAACTTTTTTTTTCATTATATTTGAATTATAATTTTTTTTATATTCTCTCTATCTCACTGTAAACATTCTAATCGCAAAATATATGATTTTTAAAAAATTATTTTTATCTATTTTAACATTTCTAATTCATTTATTACTTTATCTCATTTATTATTTTAAATTATTTTCACCTTTTTAATTCTCTCATATTTTATATTTTTTAATTATTATCTTTATTTTCAACACATTTTTAAAAATCTTATTATTATAATATTAAAATAAAATATAATTTGAATTAAAAAATGAGATAATTAAATTGAAACATATAAAAAAAATTAAAACGTCTATTATGAGATAAAAAGAATAATATATATTTTAATTATAATTTTTTTTATTAGGAAACATTTACTCATTATCGCCATAATATATTTTGAGTAGTTTTAATTCATATTGCAACAAGAAAAAAAAAGGTAAAATCTTTTTATATTTTATTTTGTAGTTAATTTTATTAGGGTCATTCCTAATTGGCTCATCAACCATCCAATAACAACTAAATAATTTAAATTAAAATTTAATGATTTTTTCTCTCACAATAATACAATTATAAAATAGGTATTTTCCATATAGATATTTTTTTTAAATAAAAAAAAACTGTGATAAATGGATTCTTTTGTTAAAAGTTATTAAAAAAAGTGTTAATATCTGCCATTTTTAATTAATTGATTAAATATCTTGACTTTTTCCTCATGTTAGGAGTATGAATGAGAATATACTACTAAACCATTAAAGAATCTTAACCCGGTGCAGGGTATTTTTAGCAGTATATTCTCAATATTTCGAAATGGAGAATATGCTGTAGTATCCTATGCCTTGTTTCAAACCATAGCAACTGTGCAATAGTTTATTAAAGTTAAAAAGAAATCGACAGAACCTGCTTCCTATTTTATTTTATTTTTAAATATCGGAGAGAGAAATCGATATGTTGGGTGAATCTTATTATAATTATGTGGATATTTGATAATTTAATTGAAAATTTTAAAATTATATTTTATGAAAAAACATTAAATTTTTAAGTCAAATGATTTTTTTAATGTTTAATAATAAATCAAAACATGATTTTTAAATATTTTAATTTATTTTTTTATAAGAAATAAATTGGTATTTATTTTAGATCAAGTTTTTTTTATAAAAATTCATTTTAATAAAATTTTAATTTGATAATTTGATTGCAGAAGGTATTAATTAATTTAAAAATTATTTAAAATAATAAATTAAAATTTACATTAAAGTGATTAAATTTTTAAAAGTTACATCATCTGTGTTATTTAGATCTTAAAATTGAGTATTAATTTATAATTTAAATCAAATACAAGTAGGGTTAGACATTAGAATTTTCCCCTGCAAAGAGGGGTATAAATGTAAATAAATAGCCATCGACGGTAGCGAAACTCAATTTCTTTGCAGAAATTTGGGGAAAATGGAGAAATTGGCATTAGCCGGAGAGTTTCCGACGAGGACGTTGAATTTAAAATTACCATCATCAATAAGAGGAAGTGGAAATGAGAAGAGAATAAGATGGTTGTACCAGAAAAACAAGTTCAATAGCAATTCTACTCGTGCTACTTTGGAAGTGAAAAAGTACAGAAATTGGGTATGGAAGGGTCAAGGCTCTATCAATTACTTTGTTTCTGATTCTATTCATAAAACAAGCCCTCCAGATCTTCTTCTTGCTCATGGCTATGGCGATTCCATTCCTCAATTGAGCAGGTTCGTTACTTGGTATTCAATTTCTGTTCCCGTACACAATATTGCACTAACCCTTTTAATATTTGTGCCACCAATCAACACACAATACTTAGTTCCGGCTAAAACCCAGTTGAGGGTATTAATTTGTCTATGCCTTTTAACTGTTTGTTCTATTATGTAAAATGAGAAGATTTGCCAGATTTTATCATGTTTAGGTGGAAATTGATAGCTGAAGAGTATATTCAGTTAACCCTGGTGTTTGCATTCATTGCTCTAGCTGTGTACTATCATCTAATATTTCATCTTTGTTTCGTTAGAAAAATGCAGAGCAGTCTGACTTTAAATTCAAATTTGTAATATTAGATTTTCTAAACTTGCAAGGAAATTGGAAAAGGGCAAACTTTGTTGTTTCTAGAAAACACATTTTTTAATAGTTTCTTATTTTCTTGTGAATTTCTCTAGAAGACTAGATCAGAAAATCTATTTGCCTCTGAAGGATTTATTATTTAAATTTTCTTGATGCAGTGAAGGTTATCTTTCTGGACTTGCTTCGTTGGAAGCAGTACTATTTGATATTGATGGAACTCTCTGTAATTCTGATCCCCTCCACTTCTATATCTTTCAGAAAATGCTTCAGGAGGTAACACATTATCTTTCCTTCACTTCAATCAAGAAGAAAGAATACTGGGGGTTTTTATGTGTTTTGTTGAGAGTATTGGTTATTGTTGACCTTTTCTTTCAGGGTTCTATTTTTGGGGTTATACTTTTGACATTAGCAGTTGTTTAATTCATGAGCACATAATTTGTGATCACGATTAGCAGGTTTTAAACAATTCTTAAGTTTGACAGATAAATTTCAATGGAGGGGCTCCCATCACTAAAAAGTTCTTTGTCGAGGAACTTTCTGGAAAAAATGATGAAGATATGGGCTTGGCCATCTTCCCTGGTGATGTTCAACGAGGTGTGAAATTTATTGCTGATAAAGATGTCATGTTTCGACGGTAAATTCTAATATGCCTCTAACTGAAAAAGAAATCATTTTAAGTTCTTAGAGTCTTACTTGGATGGGAAAAAACAGGTTGGCCCCAGAAAAATTGAAGGCTGTAGATGGCCTATATAAAGTGAAGAAATGGGCTGAAGATCATGGTTTGAAACGGGCCGCTGTTACTAATGCTCCAAGAGCAAATGCTGAACTTATCATATCGATTCTTGGGCTCACAGATTTCTTTGATACTATCATCCTGGGGGAGGATTGTGAACGTCCCAAACCGTATCCAGATCCCTACTTGAAGGCTCTTGAAGCACTGAAAGTGACAAAGGATCATGCACTTGTTTTTGAGGTATAACCTCATTCCTTAGGATCTACATTCGGAAGTGTGTCGCATGCATGGTCTTCAAGAAATTTGATGTGTTTCTTTCTTTGCTTGTTTAGGATTCTGTTTCAGGTATAAAAGCTGGAGTTGCAGCAGGTTTACATGTCATTGGTTTAACTACTGGATTTCCAGAACATTTACTCGTTGAAGCGAAGCCTGCTTTCCTTATAAAGGATTATAATGATCCGAAACTGTGGGCAGCTCTAGAAGAGCTAGATAAAAAAACAGAATAATGAACATGTAATCACTCATACCTTACTAATTTCTGATATTGACACCCTAATAGTTTTTGTTGAACAAAGATACATATAAACAATACTTGTGTTGCCACATATGAACTATGGCCTATAATCCAAATGTGCTTAAATTGTGAAGAATACTGAATATGTGAGCACATTGAATATTTTTGTGGCTTCCAAGATGATGAAATATTCCTGAAAATCATTAACTATATCTAAAATTATGGAAGTTGAAAATTATTTAAGGAAGATGTAAATGTTACAAAAGTTTTAGATTCCTAATTAGTCATGTTCCCTTCAGTGCAGGGGCGGAGACAAGTTTATGAGTTTTTCTGGGCTAGTTTTTGTGGGACTGTTGACTGGTTTCGCTTGAATTCAACCTCTGAAATGTGGCAGAATTTTTAGGTGTTGATCTCCCTGATAGTGTGCACTTAATGATTCCACCAATCCTTAATGATGATTGCCTAACAACATTTACACGCAAATCCCCTCTGGCCATTCCTTCCTCCATTTGCTTCTGCAACTATATTCCAACAGAAAAGGGCTGAATCCACATCGCTTATGTGATATTTAAATAATAGAACTTTACTTTCTTTATGCATCTCTTATAATAGAACCATTTAGGGATAATTGCTATGAGATCCCTGTATTTTGACCAATTATACTAAAAAGTCTTTATATTTTCAAAATTATACTAAAAAGTCCTTGCATTTTGGTTCCGTTAAAATCTGAGGTCATTCCGTCTATTTTTGGTCCCTTTTCCATTAGTCAAACCACCAAAAGTATGATTAATTACTATGAGATCCCTGCATTTTGATCAATTATACTAAAAAGTCCCTATATTTTCAAAATTATACTAAAAAGTCCTTACATTTTGGTTCCGTTAAAATCTGAGATTCTTCTGTTATAAAATCCGTTAAATCTATATAAAAAGTCCAAAATACCCCTCATTTTCAATTTAATTTTCACTCAAATGCCACTGATTTCAATAATATTAAAATTTTCATTTTCCCTACCATAACCACCACCATCACCACCACACAGCACACACAATTTAGATTGTTTCCAATCCGTCAATAGAATTTACCATTTAGAAGAAAATAACAAATTTAGGTGAGATGAGAGAGGAAACAAAAAGAATTAAATAAAAATTGTATTTGGCTTAGAAGTACATGACAGAGTTTTTTTAGAAAAATAAATTGCATGCCAAATTAGGATCTCCAAAAAGGAGAAAAATTTACAAAAATAGAAAATTTCACTGCAACAGGAACAATGAGCATCACCGACAATCAATTCTTATGAAAGAAATCAAACAATTTGATGATTCAAAGCTGAGAGTGAAAGGCCTGGTTGAATCGAGTCTTGCTTTCATTCCCAGTTTCTTCATTCATCCATCTGAAACATTATCAAATCTAAAATCCAGCTCTCGGAATGAAGAATCCAACACCACCATTGGGAATGAAGAATCCTTTTTATCCCAAGAGAAATTGGTGCAACAT